>JAYKKI010000008.1:27062500-27145000 GCA_039881145.1 Druceiella hillmani | reverse complement strand
ATATGCATTTTAAATTGTTCTTCTAATTGGCATTAATTTAAATGTGGCAGAAAAAGTTTTTAAATTGAGGAAAAATGTTTTAAACGGTATTCCTCAATTTAAACTGTGAGAGGAAGAACATCTCTTTAGTACGATTATGTTCACCATAAATTTCTTATAATGTACGGAATTTTTGACGAATTGAACTACCATTTTGATAACAAATTTCAACCTGCTTCTCGACTGTACAGAGGCTCATTTTAATAAATGTCAAAAATTAACTAACGCAAGTATCAAAAATTCGCGATGATAAACCGCTTTACATGTGTTAAGGCTTTATTAATTAATTTAATATTTATGTTTAAGAATAGTTTAGACTTATTAAACCCCTATGGACACGCAAATAGGACAATTTTTATTCGTGACATACATGCGTTAAGATAACCTCTTTACTCTGGGTTGATTACATTAACAGACAATAATAATAATTATTCCTTTGGTATCAAGCTGATAGCTGTGAAACCATCAGAATAAAATGCAAGTGGCAAATGTCCATGCCGGTGAGAGTGAAACGTATGTCGAAAATTGACTTAATAATATGTTAATTGTATAATTGTTTTAATAATATATATGTGTCGATTCATTTATCTAAATATTTTAACAATTAATATAACACACTTTCTCATTTAGTAGATATTTTGGTCCAAATCAATGTATGTTTAATTATAAATGTTCTTTGTTTTATAAATTTTACACAAGACAAGTGTTAAATATTAGCATCAAGTAGGAATAGGAAGCCATAGTACATAATAGGAAGCCAAGGTACATAAAAAAATTAAAATAGTGATTATCATATCAAAAAAATAGGGATGTACGGAGCAATAAAATACGTTTGTTTTCCCAATCGGATAGCCTGAATGTATAAAAAGCGCATAAAATTCTACACAAAGCCCATATTCTTTTCGTTTTACAAAAGAAAATTTTCTGTACATTCGTCTCGAAAGCAGTCGTTTTTACATTATAAATTCCAAATAGTCGAAAGATTGGATACGTCATTCCGAACGTAAGATTTGCGTACGTTTTGCCACATGTTCGAAATTTTGGTTCGGTTCGATAAAGCGTCTAGCCTAATAAATTATAATCAATTTAATACGTATTTTAACATAATGATAAATTTTTCTACTTCATATCTCATACATGTATCCTGCTTTAGCATTGTATTGCATTTTCACGGATAGCATAATTTTACTTTGAAATTATGGAATCACTCATTTTCTATTTTTCTTGAGTTTAAAAGGTGCACCCAGTGGCAGCATTTATTTTAATTCTTTTAGGACAGTAAAAGTGCTATCATTAGTAATTTATTGTCGTTTATTTTTACTAGTCCACTACAAATGCGACTGCTGAACTTAGAAATCTAATTCAGAAAGAAAAATATCATTTATGATAGGCCTCCCGAAAATACGATTCGTTTTCCGCACACGGAAATTGAATTCGATAATCGAACGTATGTTATCGTACTAAATCAGAGTAAAACATAATAAGCGATATAAAAGGAAGGAGATGGAAATATAAGTGACCTAATAATGTGAAGTAGGGAATGATTTATAAAAGAAATGCGATTTGTTAATAAAACTTCATATGATTTTTTAAAATAGACACTGGAAGTTAGAAGTTCCGCACTTTACGCATAGGTTTAATATCCAATATTAAGTCTGTGACTTTATGAATTCAGTCATTTTTTAATTTTGTTCCATAAATGGCGAAGTATTATATTCTGCATACAAGTCTATGTCGAAGAATTAGAAGGAGGTTCTTGTCTTTGAAATTCAAATCAATGTTGGGTGGATCAGAAAGGAGCATGTCCTACTACATTGCTTCATAATAAAATTATTCCTTTAAATCAACTTTCATATTTGGTAAGTATGCACATTGTTTAGAGTTATTTTGGAATTTACGGTTACACATTTATTTAAAAAAAATTGATGAAACTTATACTTTATTAATACGGCGTTAGCTAAAGGCCTTTTAAATAATGTTAAGTGTCAAGAATTAGGCGCCTCCTAATTTTCACGAGATTTGAGATCAAAAGTGAACCAGAAGCTAAAATATAAGACTCTTTGTTCTTAAAGTAATAAATAAAAAATTAAAAAATCGATCCGTCATGGGACGTCTGGCAGATGTGAAACACTATCACTATAACACATATTTTAAATTAATAAACGCTTTTAATGATTTAAGGCAGTTTAATGAAATATACCGATATAAATGAGTAAAGTTGTGAACGTTACTAAATAAGAAACAATGCTGATACAGTAACACATACGTGAGGTAGCGTGTATGTAGTGAGTGCGTATAGTAGTAGAAAGGAAAGCATAAATTCGGAAAGAGCCGACAAGACGAGAAGCTGCCAGAATTAAGTCGGAAAGACCCGAAAAACGCGAAGTTGACCTAATTAAGTCGGAAGAGCTGACAAGATGTGAAGCTGACCGAATGGCAGACAGGATGCGATGCAGGTCAAAGTAAGTCGGAAAGAGCTAACAAGGCTCGAAACTGGCCGTATGGCAAGATGCGACGTGACATTAGAATGTTTTAACTCCCATTCAAACGCATCATTAGATGTTTCACATCAAAACATGTAAAAGCAAATACTAATTGCCTTTATAACATTTATAATATTTATAACTAAGTAGACAATAATTATTTAATTGAAACAGTAAGAGCTTGTTTGACAATTTTGTGATATTGTATTAATTGAAAAAGAAGTGACGCAGAACATTGATACTGCAGTAACGGTGTCATTGAAGTTTCATTTTATCTTTAAACTTTTTTTTTATTTTTACTTAAACACTGCATCTTGGATGCGAGTCTAACTCCTCCGTATACATCTGCGCACATTTTTGTGAAGTAATAAATTATACATTTCGACATAACGACTCTATGATAGTACCGTTTCTCTATTTTGAAATGGGGACATTTTTGTGCTGCGGGTTAGAATTTAAAAAATACTTTGCTAGTGATTATTTAAGAGTGCCACTCACACAGTTCACAATGAAGTTAATTTACTTTTGAAGTTATCTGGTAGTCCAAAATCCCACACAAGGATAGGCATTTTCTTACAGATCAAAAGTACAATAGAATGTGAAGGTACACATAATACATAAAAAGACGGATAGGGCAAATTTTTGAGGAAACAATCTACACAAATTTCGTAGGACCATCTAATTAGAGACCACAACTCTAACTTGGTCATATTTTTGGAGATTGAAAATAAATAATATATTAGAATATGTTTTAAATATTAGATCTATAACAGACATTTCCAACATCTAGAATGAAATCGGAATCCTTAAAATTTAAATTTTATTTGAATTGAAAAGAATGTTTCATAATATTTGAAGAAAAGTTTACGACTAGTACCATTTATCCGCAGATTAATGGATAGGCTAAGATGCTAACTTTATTACAGAAATAAACCTCTAAGTACGAGTATACCTCTCATTATGACGATTCATTAAATACTTAGGCACATATAAACATTTAAGGGGTATTACTACCCTTCTATTGAATTATTTACTAATATTTAAGTAATATTATTTTTATCCACTTAAATATATTACCCAGCATGGCTTTCACAGATGTAGAAATATGGCTATAATATCTCAAATTATATTAATTGCTGTGGTTTTTCGCCAAACTTTAGGCTAACTTCTGATAACCTTTGCCTTTTTTAGCGATGCCATGAGGTGTAAACTAGGTAAATATACAAAAATACACGGTTTTGAACCTTAAAATAATACGTGTCCGATACACGTTTTTTCGAATTTTTTATATAAGAGTTTTTGAGGTGGTGTGTTGTTTAGAATTTGACTCAACGGACATATATTGGTTTAAAGTTTCCAACCCTGATTTAAAGTAAAAGGCGATTAGGGGATCGTAAAAAAATTTGAAAAATATTAATACTTTTTCTAAATAGCAACCAGGTTATTAAATATCAGGTCATTTACTGACACCAAAATATTTAAAAACATTTGGTAACGGAAATTTATTAATGTTTTTGTACCGATTTATCATTTCTTGATATTAGAGATGTTTTTCTTCTAATACACTGCAGGTTTTTTAAGAAAAAGATCTTCCCTTCTTAAAATCTTTGTCATATCTTATAATAGTTTGTTTAACGGATCGGTGGCTTCGGTAGCAAAACAACTTTTGGTATTATTTATACTATTCTTACGCATGGTACGTTATTATTAGTATATTTACACGCATGGTACGTGATTAATATACTATTTATGAGCATTATTTACGATATATTACGACGCATTATTACGGTTCATGATATTCATAAGGTCTGCATGAATATTGACAGAATGGTATCCTATATAAAATTCCATCAATTCATTTGAAATTTATAAATGTAAGATCATCATGACAGAAAATTGACACTATTACTTGACTGAGAAAGCTATCTCTCTGTCATTTTTTTAATAACGTAAGGCCATAATAATTACGTAAAGCAAATCTTATCACACAACAAATAACAGAATATCATATTTATTCTACCGTATTACCTATGGAAACTTAACGGTCAGCATATGAACACAATATCAGAAAACAAACTGGTTCTCATATTCTGTGACAAAGTAATGAGATCAAAGCGGAGTTAAAGTTTTGCGCACTTGATTATGTTGTGTCAAAACTACTCTAAGTTTTAAAAACATTTCGGTATTGAGTCCCGTATCAAAGAAAGGAAAACTTTGTACTCACATTTACGAATTTCTAGAAAAAAACGTTTTTCTTTATTAATTTGTTGCCTCAGAGTACCGAGAAAAACTTTATATATTTGTAAATGTGTATATATATATATGTATATATATATATATATATATATGTATATATATATATATATATATATATATATATATATATATATGTATGTGTGTGTATATATATATATATATATATATATATATATATATAAATACACGCACATACTAGGTTACATTTTGATGCGGCATCGAAATGCAAGGAGCGTTTAAGAAACGTATATCATAAACGTCTTTAAATTTTTCTAACATTCCCGCGTTTTATTAATGCAGGAATGTTAAGAAAGCCAAAAAAAATATGTATTTTGCGACACATGAAAGCGTTTAGACAAGAATAAACGAACTATTTGACTTGTCAAGTAATTGCAGTTACTTCCATACTTACTTAATTCGGGGAAACCCATTCCCAAAGATCAATATTTGACATATGTGAGAAAATTAAATCAACTTCATAAAATAAGTCATATAATTGCATTTATTTACAAGTTAAACAATAATGAAAATATAAGGCACACTTAACATTTAAGTCTTTGTTGTTGTTGACGCCAATAATTGAACCTTTTATTTAAATTATACAACATACTTAGTCGCATCAGATTCGAACAATAACGACTGAACTATATCATGATACTATTAAAACGAATACACCGAATCAACTTAAATCACTTTTCCAAAAGCAAAAAAACAATTATAAGAAATATGTTAACAATGTTTCATTTGTTGAACATTTCAATTGTTGAACTTTCAAATCAAAAATACCACAGAAGCGAAAACAACACTACAGCCATTTCATCCAACTCTCCAAAACACTCTAGCAGTAGCAGTATTTTGCAAATTTATTTTTGTTCGAAAATAATATTGTACCGCGAAAGTGCTAATTAAGTACTCGTGTTTTTATTATTTTATATTTTTAGTGCGCTTGCTCTTCGGTGGATATTTGAAGTCTTGTAAATTTTTTGCAAAATAGTTTTTTTACCTTGGTATCTTTTATTACTCAGAATGCAACGAACTTAGAAACGATTTAATATCACTAATTTAGCAATTATGAAATCAAAACAAAGAATTGCGGCATTTAGTAAACTCATTTACTATATTCGTATATATCTTCATAGGTACACGTATGTGTACACAACATACATACATATATATGTACATTTAAATTAAATTCCTTCTTTTGGCTTCGCAGTAATCATTGTTTTAAACCTTTACATAACAGTTTTTACTATATCTCTGCTTTCTATTTTCTACTTGTTACATGTATTTTTATGTATATCAGTATATACCTACTCACGTATCTACTTACGTAATAATGTGCAATTATTTCATACCTTTATTCACTAGATTCATACTTCATTGTTTCCTTGCTTATGTCAAGATATGTGACACGGGTCTAAACTGGATGAGTTTACTTCTGATAAGTGAAGAGGTCCTGTCACAACCTTATTGCTAAACAGTGGTGATTGTACCAGGGATATTATATGATAGATACCACACATGGTGAATGTCGGAGGATATGAATTAACATACACAAAATAGGCCGTACCATCGCAGCATCAATCTCAGGAGTTGGAATCCCGTGTTAAATGATAGAAACTCTCCTGAGACCCAAATATTTATTTAAAAAGCAGCAGATCCTCTAGTGTCATAATTTAATCAAACAGTACCCGTATTAGGACTCAGGAATTGGAACCTGGAGTTTAATTACAGAGTTTATTCTCAAACCCCACAATAGTAATTTAAAAACGGCGAATTCTCAAGTGTCACGAATTAAGTAGCCAGTACACCTAACCAATTAATGGCAGAGTCTTTACTTGAAATCTACAATGCTAATTAAAAAAAAAGATCCTCAAACCTCATAACTTAAGCAGGATGTGCCCCCACAGATTCAAGGCTAAGAAGTGGGCGAAGATTTTGCTTGAGACACAAAAATTAATATAAAAATAGCAGATCCATGAACCTTACGGTTTATGCGTACAGTATTCTTGCCGCATCAGGACTGAGGAGTTATAACTCAGAGTTGAATGCTTGAGGCTTATAATAATACTTTAAAACAACAGATCCTCAAATATCTCCGTTTAGGCAGACCCCTGTGGCGTCAGTAGTGACGAGTTGGAGACGGGAGTTTAGTGACTAGGTATCTCTTTGTGATCCAAAATACTAATTTAAAAGCAGTAGATATTCAAGTTTTACGTTTTACTTAGGCAATATCTTCATAGAGTGAAGACTTAGCAGTTGGAACCCGGAGTTCAATGGCAAAGTCCTGCGATGAGAGATCCTGCTTTTTGACGAACAGGTTAGTCATACATAAACAAAATTTGAGGAAAATTTACAATTTCAAATCATTTTGTTTTAATTATTTTGTTTTTATGAGATGCATCTCAAATTACTTAATGTTGATACATCGAATCATTCCCAGATGTTAATTTGTAAATCATACGTTAATAATTTTAAATAATTTCACAATTATCATCAATTGACCATAAACTAAATACACTTAGATTTCAACCAAAATTAAATTTTAGACGAATTAACAAAATATTTAACTTCGAGTTTATAAAGATATTCAAATAATAATAGTCAATTTGACATATTTTGCATTGGAATGAAAATGAAATGTTTTATTTCTTGGATAAAAAAGTCTGAAATTTCCGCTTATCCATTTTTGCAGTAGAATTCTCTGGCTGATAGCTTTTTAACGTAAACATTTCTAATAATGTATTAGAAGTAGTTCCACGTGAAAAGATTTGCCACAAATGTTTTGATCAGTCCGAAAGACCCTGCTGTTTCCTTTTCTCGCCAGCGCGTGATTGTTACTAATAAAGTTTATAAAAGCAAATAAATTTATAAGTAACAGCAAACATTGACAACAGGTTATTTCTATGAATATTTATAAGCTAGTAAAATCAGATAGCAGCTTATGTTGATAGAGAAAACGCATTATTGTGTGACTTATTCATGATAAGTGTAAATAAATTTGTCGAAATGTGTCGCCGGTATGTTTTATAGCTCTATGTGTTCATATTTAATATTTACCTTCTTTGGTTTGATTTCTGTTAACCCATTAATTCTTATCGTTGCGAATAGGTTTCCTGTAATGTATCGATAAATGTACGTAAATAAATAAATAAAAAATTAACTAATTGAAGATGAGAAAATTTTTGTAAATATAATATTATAATAATTGAAATATATTGCAATTCCAGAAATTTCGTAAGTTTGAAATATTACACTGCAGTGAAAACTTTATTAAGTTACCATTTACAAGTCTTTAGTAAAGTATTACAAAAATTCAGCCCTTGTTCAAAATTATAAAGCCAAGTTACAATATTAATTCTTAGATTAAAAGTGCGTTAAAGTTCTTTAATCCTAATCAGTCGCATAAAATTGTTATAGACTTCTAAAATTTGTACTTTATAGTTGCATTGTTATACTCGTATTAGCAAGTGGGAAATCAGAATGACACGCTGCGATGTTCTTATTAAGCAGCCAGAACCTACATTTTTTTTCATATTTAATCATTTCAATTTATTTATATTGAATAAGTTTGTAATTAATTACTGCGCATTGGGTAAGTACCCAATTAAAATTAAATTAATTTTGAAATTAGTTTCAAACCGAAATGAATCTTTATTAAGTGGTTTATGTTTTGGCGGAAGCGCTTTAAATATTACGATATTTTCGTGCGACCAGCAAATTCAATTATAGTTTAATTAGTAAATTACGTAGCGTTGATCACGGTTGTAAAAATGTCGAACAACTTTTGGCCTTTAAAAATAATAAACTGAGATGATTGTCCATCGAGAATTTTGTCTTATATTTGTTTAAATTTAGAGTTGACTTATTAATTTTGCTTAAAAAAATAACATTTGCATATATAAACAAATATGAATTTACTTTTTTTATGGCGCAATTATTCTTCTCATACTTTTGATATGAAAATCAAGTAACTAAAGGCTTAAGTTTTTTATGTTTTCAGTGCACATCATGCAATTTTAGTTAATAATCCAATTTAATAATTAGAATCATAATATTTCACTTTTACAGAAATAATTTAAAATGAATGATCTCTCTATCAATAATTATACTATTTTGCAGATTGAGTGTTCGAATGTCATTAAAGCTGAGGAACAATTATCATAAGTTTTCTGGAAACTTCAGCTTAGGCTAGGTCCTAAGCATATAAACATTGCAAATAATTAATTTCTAACCTTTTTCTTTGCTGTTTTTATTTTGATGGAACTCTTGCATTATATAGGATGTAACTTTATTGACTTTAAATACCCAAAATTATAAATTATTTTTTATTGATTTTGTTATTATCATTGATTTAAAAGTGATATCAATATGACATTTTTGCAAATCAGTTCTGCTTTATGTCGATTCGAGGTTAAAGTTCCGTGAATTCTTAATGTTCTCCCATCAATTATTTAACTTAAAAGTTTAGCTTTTCCAAGACTTCCAAGACAGTGAGATGGATAAACATCAAGGTTCCGTTCATATTTAGTACTGAGTACTATTAAATGGGTAAGAAAAAAATATTTCCGAAGGTACGAGTATATGTGTGATGTACCGATTAAGTAATAAATTACTGAATTAGGTTTATATGTAGGAATATTATGTTTTATTTCTATGAATGAATCTAGTTCCTTATTATTCCAGTAGGAGCAAAAGATAGTTTTTATTAAAATTAAAAAAAAAATTATTCATCAAAAATAATCCTATCTATACTTATAACTATGGGTAATACTGGAAATATTATTATAATGGAGAGCATCCACAAAATATGGCCCCCCGTTTCCCATGGTTAACTACTATTCCCGTAGTGCTACTATTACCGAACATGCTGTAATAGTGACGTGTGTGTCGAATGTTCCAGTTAGAAATATACAATAGTTTTAACGTGCAAGCAACCAAAAAGCAAAACTCGAGAATTTTGCGGTGACTATAAGGAAAGGGACATTAATACTTTCAGCCTTACGTAAGTTCCTGGGTCTCATGAAGCAAAGACGGGAGCTGCCGATAGTATCGTAAGAAAATTACGTCATTAACAAGCTTGTTAAGAAGATATTATGCATAAAATATATAAAACGAGATCGAGCAAAACAAAGGGTCAAAACTATTTACACCACAACTGGGATGGGCATAATCGATAAAGATGAGGACATCAGATGGAATAATTATTAGCTCGAGAACAGATATACTTGGAGAGCTCGAACAGTATTATAGAAAACTGTATTCTTCCCAAGGTATAAAGCCTGATTCTCCTTACAGCCATAGTTCAAGCACAACATTAGTGGATCACAACACTGAAGGTATTCTGGATAATAACATGGGTGAAATTAACATTGCTTTTGGACAATCGAAAACAATAAGGGTTCGAATATGATGGCATTATTTCAGAGCTCCTGAAAGCAGGTCGGGCTCCGGTCCTAAAATAATTGCATAGAATATATGCAGATAATATCAATCCAGTTCCATTTTGCGGCACTTTATTAGGTGCTCGATGAGAACTTCCTTGTATCGTTCTAGTAAGCCTTTATTAGATATTTTTTCATATGTCTTGCTTTTTTATGTCTTGCACCCATTTAGCAGAACGGTTTTGATATTGGACTGGAATATTTTGAGTTTCATTCAGTTAGCTATGTCCCTTTCAATTCCTCCTGTCTCTGACACAGTACTATCAAGACACGTGAATTGGTGGATACATTTTACACGTTTACACTCCGTGGACCTTCCGTGTTTAGCACAAACTAAGTTATCTTCCAACCACGTTTCAATACTTGGTCTTCCGTGTGTAGATTTTAAGCCCTATATATGTTATCTCCTTCCAGAAGTCTTCAAAATTTGGCTTGCATATCTATATAATTATGGCTCAGGAGGCAGAGGTCATCAGCATAATCCAGTCTTCTAAGACTTTTGATAATCCTTACATTATTTCTTGCCTCTTTCCGTCATTTTAAGGGAGCATTATTCCATGTAAAATAGTCAAAAAGGTAAGGATTTCACTTTATGGTTAAGGGAAAAATCATTCAGAATAAATACGTTGAAATTAAGCAACACTTCTGTGAAATAATATTGTGCAAATATTATTTATTGTCTAAAAATAAAATGAAGTTAAGAAGATAATAAATAACAATAAGTTATCGAAATGAGAATAAGTGAAACATAAATCTAATTAAATTATTCAGTTCTGTAGTTTATTACGCCTTTGTATTATAATTTTTTATTTCATTTATAGAAATTATTTTAAATTACCGCGTGGATATTTTATAAAAGACTGACCCAAGAAAATGAAAGTTTATACGAAATTGATAATGTTGTCATTAATAATATCGTGGATTCTCCTACTGTTGTAGCCAATATCAAATTAATATTTCTTTTTGCTAGCAATTCGTGTACGCAGTTATTTTTAGTCATTTATTTTTGTTTATCGACTTATATTGATTATTTGATATTATCCATAGCCGAATATACCATTATATTACCGCTACTGACAAGAAACTGCCATAATTATTTTTAAGTGAAACTAATTTTTCTAGTTCCCGATTTCAGCCTAAAAATTCTCATTAAATTGTACTAACATTTGTCACGTTTGCGTAGTTCCTATAGGTTCCCATAGAATGGTAACCACATTAATGAGAATACGGATCATATAAAAGAATACAGTAATCACATTAATGAGTATACGGAGTTTCGTTATATCTTTCATACCGTCAATATGGTCTTGTACTCTTTAATGTGGTCACTGGAATTAGAAGGCGTTACAAAAAAATGTTTTTAAATTATAAAAAAATGAATATTAATGTTGTTGATAATTAGATTATATAAGTAAGTAGATTATATAAGTAGTAGCGGAAAAACAAGGTTCTTACCATAAGTGTTCTAGGAAAGCAAAGTATTTCACGAAATGACGGAGTACCTTATTATGTACCGTTCAATGTCACCATTAACCACCAATCGGATGGCGGATGCTATAATAAACCGCTATTAATAAATAATTACCTCTTGTTAATTTGTATCTTAATCAAATTGAGTAAATATATCGCGGAGATCTCAATTTTTGAATTTCTATATACATATTCACAAACACACAAGCCCAAACACATACATATAGACATACACATGCACCTATATATATATATATATATATATATATATATATATATATATATATATATTATATATACATGTACATTTGTTACACGATCGATATGAAACATGACACAAATGGTATCTATAAAATATAGGTTAAGTTCATAAATTAGTACCATGGATAAAATTGGTCCAATACATATAAATTGGTAGTGGTTTAAAGGGTTAAACAATTTTCTAAAATTCATTTTACAATAAAAGTATACAAATGATACATCGTTAAAAAAATGTCAAATGTTTCATCACTTATTGGGAAAAGAACAATACTCTAAACTATATTCCAACCTGTATTCCCGTGATACTCCTCACAGTATATTCATACAATTTGATTTCATTGCGACAAATAACTATTTGAAAAATAATACTTTTTATTTTATATTTTACTGCAATGAAAATCTAGTTAACTCATTAATTATTGTCAATTTTTATTACGTAGCGTAAGTAGGTATGTCATCTAAATTAGATACGTACATAACTCCGTAGAACAAAATCAAGTACTGATCAAGTTTTTACCAAAAGTGGCCCAGCCTTTGATTTGATAAAATTAAATTTAGATTTTATAAAAACATGGTTAAGTTTCTTCTTGGCCACAAGTACGTGGCGCTGTTTTATTTTGTAAAAGTACCCCATAAAGTACCCCCTGTAATTATTTTTTCCTTAACAATATTTCTTGATTATCTATCAAGAATTCATCTTTCCTCTTCTTTATTAAAATTAAAACACTTCTTAAAATTAATTAAATGTTACCTGTTTATGTAACTAATGCCATTTGTATTAATGTTTTTTTATATTTATAAACGAAAAATTTTAATATAAATGAAGAATCATAAATAATTTTACACGACGGACACGTTTTAGCTTAACAATTCTACAGTTTATTGACATATAACACCGTTTTTCGTCCTTTAAAATCATAGGCACTTTAGTTCAGCATATAGTTACGGTTTTCTAACATCTGTGGATTCCGACATGACTAAGGGGAGGCTGCGGGTCGGGTCAAACATATTTATGTTAGAAATATAACTGTAGGCCAGGTCGAGGCCATCGTTTATCGGGACCTTTACGGTATCGGACTGTCATAAAGAGGAAATATGTGACGAATTTAACGACCATAGTATGTAGATGAGCTCACACTTCTGGCAAATGTTCTTTGAAGTTGGCTCGCGGGTATTCTAAATAATATATTTAAAACTCTTGCTCATATTCATATTTAGTTCTTAATGATACATACATATTTTTTGACCAGTATTTTTATTGTACTATATTATTTTATTTCCATTTAGTAAGAAATTAAACTAGTTATTGTATTTTAATTATGTAATTTCTTACAATTTATAATGGTTGAACTATTGACATGTGAACTGATTGTACGATGAGACTATAGTCTGATTAATGTTACAATGCTAGATTTCGCGTATTCCTTCCATTATAAGTTACACAAAACTTAATTATCGTACTCCTTTATTCTTTATTCATTTTAATAAAAAATAAGATTTAAATGTGATTTTGGTAGTTTGACTTATTTATTTACAACTTACATGAAAAATGTTTCATTGGTTTTACAACACGACTTGACTAAGTATAATTAGGGCTGAATCCTGGACATTCCTTTTTATCGCCTATCCATCATCTCTGATTACTTCCTGTGAGTTGTTCGACGGTATAGATATGCTACTTAATGTAAGGTTAAAACCTTAAATGTAATTTATTTCATGTATATTGGACTATTGACCAAATAATAATATATTTAATATATGAATGGTATTAAATACCATTCATATAATAAATATTTTATTGTTGTTTATTGTAACCGTAGCTGGTTTCCAATCGTTTTCTGGGTTTTTGTTAATATATATATATATATATATATATATATATATATATATATATATATATATATATATATATATATATACGTCATATTTTAATGTATGCAGTTTTTGTTGTTTCTGTTAGAGTATCTTGAATTTTCTCTCGGAATTATCCGCTAGGCGCGGATAAAATAATATGTAAATAAGATTTTTTGTACGTGGACTTATGTAGTTACTAAACATGTTAATATTTCAATTATTTGCCAATATTTTGAAAGTTAAACTTGTCTGTTACATTATATGTAGTTTTGCCAAATTAAATTAATCAGTCAATCTTGAACTCGACTTGAATATGGTTGTTAAATTATTTTTAATATATCATTTTTAATATTTGACCGGTTACTGCTATAAGTCGTTGTTTAATGAGGAATATAATTTGTGTTAAACAAAAAATAATAGAAACTTACGTTTTTTTCTGTAGCCGTATATATCGGCTGTAATTAAATATTCATCTTTGTTTATCGATTTACTTATTTCCTTATAGTTAACACCTGACTTGACTAAACCAATGCGTTGAGCACATTATTCGGAAATTATCTCGGAAATTATCTTAAGAGGTAACAGAGGCAAAATATGGATTAGCTATTAACTATGTGCATAAAGTTTGTTTAAACATTTAATATTAAATAATATAATAAACGTAACAGCATTTCAAATGTGTGTATTAGGTAGTGATGATACTTAACTTCTAGGTATAACAAGTAAAAATATGAATGATCTATGAATCGTTTTGTTGCTAATTAAGAATATTTTAAATGAAATCAATTAAAGTAATTGAAACACACTTTAACGTCAAACTTATCAACGTCATTAACAATTATATTTAATCAAAACAACTTAAACTGGAATATTTTTCAGCATATTGTATGTACGATCTAAGATCTGTTTGTAAACATCCTTTTACCGATTGTACAAGATTTTTGGTTTTTTATATTAGAATACATATAAAATTATTTTCTGTCGTTTGTGAGCTATCAGGTACACTTGAAAAGATGTATTTATTATGCAAGGGTTTGAGGGACACCAGATTAATAGAAACTCTCATGATTGGCAAATACAATTCTTTATGAAAGGGAATGTTCTTTATGAGATAAATTACTGAATATTAATTTTTTCTGAGGATTTTCTACATAACAAAATGCTGTTCATGGTTCTTGTATTATTGTTATTATGATTATTTATACAGTTAAATACTTTTTATGGTTGCTTTATTAAGAACGATGTGTAAGGTTTTCGTTGGTAACTATTTTTTCCTTCAATAAATGTGAAATAAAGAACACATCTTTATCAAAGCTTTTTAGAAATTTTATTTGAAACCTTTCTAATATCGAGTTTATTTTTATTAGGATTAACTACCACAATGCATGTTATAATTTAAGATTGCCGCTCTGCAACTTTTTAATATGATTTAACTACATACAATCTAAAAATCTTCTTCTATTTGCATTTCGTATTTCGTGTCATTTTATTTATTTATATTCAATACTTATTTTTTTACCTATATCTAAATCAAGCACACTTTATTTAAGTTCATCTAAAAATATATATGATGAAAAACAATACACCATTATATTTCTATTGGTACTATTAAGTAATGAGTGAAACGTAGTACGCAGAATGTTTTCAAGAATTTTCACAATTATAAACTGATTGCTTGATATATTACTTGAAGTGAATAGAAGTACCGGAAGTTATTTTTCATGCATTGTGGTTGGTTCCTTATTATATTTCTTTAGTGGTATTATGTACACGTATAATATTAATTTCCTTTTCATTTTGATTACTTTTATATGCAGTATCAAAAACAAGACATAGATATTGTACTGAGACTCGACAACAATAGCATTTATTAAACAGTCTGCTAATGATGATGACTTACTTTTAGGAATTATCTTTTTACTTATTTATTACGTGTATTTATATTTATTTTGAACAGAGATCTTCAGTCATCACTTCAAGAATGTCGTTTACTATTATTAGTTTTGTGAATTAATCTTGGTAAAATTATCTTCGAAAATAAAGAAAATAAAAGTAAATAAAGTCATTATGTTATTATCTTAATTTCCGTCTAATGGTACCTTCTTGCCAGTGGTGAGAAATATTTTCGCTGTTTACTAAAATACGTAGTTTTCTAGTTTAGTACAAAAATTATCTCCATAATGGACTTCAGTTATCTCCATAATGGGCCCTGATGATATGAACCACACTTTAAGTCTTTTGTTATCTGTGTCTAATGCATTCTGCTAGCTACCAACATTAAGTAGTGAAAAGTATTTGTCGAACATTAAGATTATTTAAAACGTAGCCGTTTATTTCAACTTGTTCAATTGTTTCTAGTAATTAAAGGTTTTGTTTCCATCTTCTTATGTTTTCAATTGTTGAATAGACATGGACATTGTTTAACTGAGTTTTTTCGACTATACTTTATTGACAGTATTTTCCATTTGATGTATTACAATGATTATTTATTAGATTCTCTATATAGCCTCTATATAACATATTATAGGGTATTATTAAAAAAATACATGTTCAGTTTACATCAAATGGAAAAAGTAAAGAAATTAATGTGAACGTCTCTATTTTTCAAGAAGCATTTATAGTATCAATGTAACTTTATCAGAATACTCAAAATTTCTAAATTACCAATTTTATATGGCGGTGGCGTTGTTCGTAAAATGAGAAAATTCAAATCTAATGATAAGAAGGAGATCATCGTAAATTAGTCTGGTGTTACAGACATGGAATGTAATTTAAGAAAAAGGTTTTTAGAATATAACAACTCAAATAATTCTATAATTTTGCAGCAAAAAAAAACAAGAAAATAAAATCCAATTTTTAAGCATAATCGGAAACAAAAAGCTATCTGCATTTATACGCATGTATTTTATTTTTAATTTACTAATTACCAATAAATTTTTATAGAAAAAAAATATAATGAAAAACTATCAAAGTATTTAAAAACTTTTTAGAAACGATTATAAAAAACAACGCAAACTGATCGATTTCTAACAGTATACCCAGTAGCAGTGGCATTCGTTTCGTGATAATTAAATGAATGTTTTTTTAGGTCTTTACGAATTTATGCAGTTTTTTCGTCAAACCTGTCGAGACTACTAGTTTCATGAATTACATTCCATTGTTTCCTCTATAGGTATACAAATGTATGATACAGCAAATGTATGATATATCAGCGTGCATAGGAACGTCGACGTATCATGAAAACAGGATATAACGGGAAATTGTTAATGGTTTTATTTCATCTCACTAGCTTTAATAGAAAGGGACAAAACGGGACATTATGTGGACTTTGCTTCATCTTCATAATTATGATATCATAATAAGCAATTCTCAACCATTTTGGTGCAGACCTCCTTCAATCCCAGCCCTCCTGCATCACTCGGTTCTATTTTGGACTGTCTGGATCCATTGCGTTTTCGATACTTTTAATATATTATCTGTCCATCTAATTTCATCATCTTATCGGCTCAAAAAATTCCGAAGAAACATTTACAAACTTGTATAAAAAAGATACTCGCCTCTTTTTAAAAAAATACAAGATTTCACGTTTGCCTGATTGATGATTTAAATAAAAGTTATTTCCGATACGAAATATCATTTTTAGGATTCCGAATACCTTGAAAGGAATAACAGAATTCTTATAAAATCACTAAATTCACACTTCACTTTGTTGCACACGTTTTTATCAGAAATCGGTTGACGTAGAAGCTGGAAATATAATATAGTAACGAAACATATAAAATTGCACAAATCTCAATAGCTAACAGTCAGAAATATTTGCGCACAAATTTCAGATGTAGCAAATAAAATAATGGAAAGTTTTTTTTAATTCTACATACTGTGGGTGTCGTTTGAAAGCGAAACCCTTGAAATACTATTTTTTCATAATTTTAAGTAGTATATCTTCAGAGATATATCGAGAAAAATTAAAAAAATAATCTGTTCTCTCCTTATTATGAAAAAATAATTTTTTGAAGCCTAGGCATAGATTGTAGAAAAAATATAAAGATTATCTTAGATATAATAAATTTTTAAATTTGTACCACGTTTTAACGTCTGTGAAAGGTACAGTAAACAATATATTTGCTTTGCGGAAAATTACGTTATGAAATTTTATTAGTTTGGAAAAAAATCGTTGTGATAAAGATATTTGAAAATAATTTAATAGAAATATTATGTACCCTTAAATGTTCGTAAGTGTCTAAACATCTAGGGACCCTTGTATTATGAGTTTTATTCATGCTGGATAAGTTTTTTTAATATCAATGTTATATAAACACTGATAGTTGGCGGTTATTGATATCCCTTTGTTTTTAACACGGAGTGTATCTCACTGTGTTAGAGCCTTTACCAGACTAGAATTTTCAGCTATAAATAATTAAAAAATTAATTAGAAATTGTGTAAATCATAAATCTCTATAGCACTCGAATTCAATTACTACCATAGTGAGACCTAATTAACAGTTCCTTTCAGAGTTAATGGAGAAGGGCTGTGTATGGTGTTCTATAAATTTTAAGTACCTGTACTCTTTAAGTGCTATATTTATAGGTAAACACTGCATGGCTGAAATTTATTTAAAGGGATACAAATATTATTCTTGTCAAATATATGTACTAATATATTATATGTACGCATATTCGTTTTGTTTATTTTTTTATATTAAACTTATATAAACTATTTATTTTATAACTCGTCTCTTTCTCCCACGATGAACACATTTTGCGATATAATATTTTTGTCTTTCCGTCCGGAGAGAAAACGAATAGCGCCGATGTTTTACCGAGTCTCGAGCATGCCACGTATAACTGCTTATGTGAAAAAAATGGTAATTCAAAGTTTATTCCATACACTTCCAATCATTGGCTTTGCGATTTATTAATCGTCATTGCGAAAGCAAGGCGCATCGGAAAGTGGACACGCTTAAATTAAAACGGCAAGTCAGTTGGAATTAGTGGTATTCTTGGAATCAGAACAGCCTTTGAACTTGTCTGGGTTTGTCGTTGCTTCAATCACGTTGTTTATCAGCTTTTCAACAGCGAGTCTTGTTCCATTGCATAGTTTAGGTTGGTTCAGATTGCATAACATGTTTACACTGAGTCGACCTTCAGTTGCAAATTGTGCGGCGGCATTCCTGGTAAATCCAATGAATTCTGGAATTCAATTGGATAACTGAGGACTTAATCTGGATCGGTAATGGAATTGATCGACTTAAATGAAGAAAATTGGCTGCGATTTTATGTTCAAATCGCGTGCATCCTTATTTTGTGCTACCAAAACGGCTCGTTTGCTCAACCAAACATGGTTTTTAAAATTCGCACCAATATTCGTAAACACTTTCGTGAGCAATTTTTCTTTCCAAGTTGTGAATTGACAAAAATTAGGTGGAAACGAAATCAGGCCAATGGGAACGTCAACCAAAATTTTTCCATCGTTAATGTCTAATAATTGTTTGAAAAACAGTTCTGCTGATTGGTCATTTCGTAACGCAACTCGCATTACTGTTGTTAACGTGATAGCTTACACTCATCTTCACAAATTTTATGACTTCAAGCAAGCCTTTATTTCACCAGCAGCTTGGCAGCAAATCTTTCAACGTTCGATCGAGTGCCTGCAATACTCGTTTGTGCGCCATCGTATACTTATCGCAAGTATTTATTTTGTAATTATGTAGTACTTTCGCCATTGCTGATCTCTTGGTAATGTTGCATATCGGTTCATTTATCGTTTGCAAATTCAGTGGCAGTTTGAACGCGGAATAAGCTGTTGATCCTCCTTCCAACAATATGGCTGCGATCCCAAATGATGCTACAGCTAGTGTCATTTAACTTTGTGCGTGAATCGAACCTAAAATCAATAAAATTAGGAACATTTTTCCAGTTCCGCCAGCTGTATCTAGGAAGTAAATTCCTCCGTAGGTATAGTTGACTACTATCGTCAATGGTTGTATGCTGCGGATTCAAAAATGGTACCTTTGTTCATACTGATTGACTCGAAGCATCTCGATAGTCTTATCATGCTAGTTCAAATTCTCGATTGAATGCATCGTAAGTGGGGCGATTCGGCACTTGCATCCTAATTTGTGCAACATCTTTGCGGATATCATCAGGTAAAAATCCTTTATAGAAATCAACACCTCATTCTGAATCTCCTCGTTAAATTTAAATTTAGGATCGGCTATCTTTGTACGCATTCAATGCAAAATGTTTTCAGCCATATTGTTCTTGTATTTGTTATACAAATGAAACGGTTCGATGTAAAACACGTTGAAATGAAGATGACAAAATGAAAAAGTAATCAAATTTGGTGCGCAATAGACGAAATAACAGCATCAACGGGTGTGTGATCCCAATAAATGTCATCCTCGAGCAAATGTAAACATTGACAGGCTTTTCGATATATTGCGCACAATTCACCATTGATAGTTCGTAGAAATTCAAATGAAATAGGTCCTCTAATCAAAAACAAACATAGGTAAAAACATTCGTCATTGCTCGTATCCAGGAATAGGCTTTTGGTGTTTCCGACGTTTGTTTTTTGATAATGCGTACCATGAGAAATATATTGTCATCTCCGAGTAAAGCAATTTTCTTAAAAATGGATCATTTGCTCATTTCGTGAAAAAGATTGTCAGCGTTGTCGCTGGTGGTCATTTAGCTCTATGCCCTGCGTTTGCTGCCGTGAAATAAATATATTGTCCATTTTCTAGCATAGCTAGACCACAGGACCACAATGAGGTGACGTTCGTGAATGGAGAATGAAAAGATTTCCAAAACCGCCTCGTTCCTCCTGACGTATATTCCCATTTGATATTGCGAAATTTTATCGTTATTATCAGGAGCTGTAATACCAAATACTGCCATGTCGTTTCCTTTCGTGACGTATTTGTAAACATATTTGATGGACTTGACAGAATTGCAGTACTCAACATTTCAATTCACTTTGAATATTTTGGAAAACAGTGGCGAATACGGAACAATCCAACTGTTGTAAACTACAACGTCCTTATTTTTTGACTTCCAATGTTATCGTTTTGCCGTTACACTCTGCGGAGCAACTAAATACAGGGGGTAACCGTCATTGCCTGTGATTGCGTCACCCAACAAAGTACGCGGATAACGTATGGATTATTTGTTTTCGATCATGCAAGGTGATTCCCGATTGTGATTACCATACGGTCCATGAATATTATACATTGTCAATACTTCATACAAGTCTGGATCCGTTTCGGAAACTTCTGCGAAAATGATGGCGTCAATTTCATTTCGTCTTATTTTAGTGACCATCGGCAGGAGAATATGCGCATGAGACAGTCTAAATCAAGATAAAAATAAAAAAACAGACTAAACACTTATGACTTAGTCTGTTTTTTTATTTTCTTTAATGCTTTATTATAATCGATTTACTTCATATTGACAAATATTAACAATATTGCTTTAAAAAATGTTAAATGTTATTAACAAAGTACAAGCTCAATAACAAAAGGCAATCAAATAAAAACTAGAGAGGAAGTTAAATAAAAGGAAATAGGAAATAAATTTTAATATCCAGCGTCCGGATGTAAATTTTCAATATTGGGTCAGAGGGGAGGCCAAATGAATGTGCGGGCGAGATTAGCCCGTCCTGTGTACACCTTTATTATTAAACAATATAATTGTATCCCTCAATTGCCATATATTTGCTTATTTGAACAAATCGTTGTGTGGTTGCAATTATACGGTCATTCTGGTGTTTTAAATTATGACAGAGCATTAACATACCCTAATATTTACAGAGTTTTGATTAGTGTATTGAGTAAAAAATATGGATTCAATATACTTTTGTTATTAATTGGAATTATTTCAATAATAATTTAATAGATAGTAATATATATATATATATGTATATATATATATATATATATATATATATATATATATTAGCAAGAGATACTTAAAGAAGTTAAATGGATGGGTTTTCAAGGATATCCATCCTGGATATCAAGATAGGGATGGGAGGTTTAAATAAAGAATAGATTTTATAGAGAAGTTTACTACAGTTGCGAGAGAAGAAATTTTCAACTTTTGTTGAAAACATAGCAAATATTATTTGTTTCAGATTACATCAAGCCCACATAGCTAACAAAACTAATAATGGATTTATTGCAACGGGTCTTTATTTACTGATTTAGTAATACTATAAAAAATCTGAAAATAAGAAATATCTGAAATAAAATTTTAGTTTAAAAATAAATATAGATATTCAAACATATATTAATGTTAACACGAGATGTAATTTGTAAGTATCCCAATCTTACTGAATTATGATTTTTACCCAATTAAAAAAAATCCAATATGCTAATAACTTTTCCTTTGTATTATATTTCTTTTTTAAGAACCAACAAAAATGTCGCATCATAGCTGAATCCCATTGTCCTTGGTACCTGATTTCTATTGTTCTAACATCTTGAAATCACTCTCGCTGATCATCGCTCACTACACCGAGGTTACTAAGAAAAAAGTCTAAATGAGAACGTAGAGAGAAAATCGATTTTACAGCTGCATGCATAGAACCTAACAATTTGGCCTTCCCTTTTGAGAGATGTAAGTTCAATCGTTTAGTTCACTTTGGTTTACTAGATGGGGTTCACATGTTCTAGAAGTTTCTAGTAGTAGAATTTACCCGGTCTGATTATTCTTCTGGCATACGTATGCAAGTTTCTTCTTTGTCAGACATCGAAGATGATGAAGTAGATGGCACCAAGAATGTTCCCCATGTGAGGGATTGGTGGTGACGCTAGTGGCAAATTTCAATATTGAATTTCATGTAGATGATTGTTATTTTTTGTAACGAATTACATTCTTCACGCAAAAATAACAGTTATTTATATGATTTACAGACTTTCGCTACTACATGGCGACTACAAATGATAATTTCTTTTGTATACCTTTAGTCCATTTCAAAAATCTTAAGTAACAAGTAATACAGCACATGTGTCCAAGGTTTTTCCAGATCTCCAATTTCAAATTTAAAATACAAACAGTTACAACACTTTTTTATACCTTACGCAATTTTTGTAAGTTTCGTCTTTATCCACAAACGTAACAAAACTTACTTGGTAACATTTCATAAGATCTTCGTTGCTTGTATTCGTGAAAAGTAAGGGTAATATCGTAAGGATATATGATAATTGTAGTGATTGTATGTCTTGTGTTTCCTCGTGAAAGAAATTTTGCATGCTTTCACAAGATCTCTTGCTAAATTGACAAAAGAGTGATGTCTGGGCAACATAATACTGGATTATTTTGAGAGATTTAACTTTCGCGGAATTATAGAACAGAGCGTTTTAAAAATATTTTAGAAGAGCGATAGCGAATATTTTTACCCCACTTCGAGGACGGTGATGATAAAGCTGGTTAACATCCTATTCTAGAGGAATCTTGTAATGCGACTAGTATGTTAAATATTTAGTTTAGTTTTTAGCAAAAGAAATCTTATATAGCTGTAAAATAAATAAAAGCTCCAATGAAATTTCAAATTCCTATTACCGGCAGCATATATATTTGTAAATAAGAATTCAGCTACCCTTAAGTTATAAAAATTGGTTCAGTGATCTGTAGGCACACGGAAAATATGTTACCTTTTTATTGGATTCACCTTAGTTTAGGAAAAATTAGACCTGTTTTTCTTGTTAGTGCGCTTCTGATAAGACTTTTGTTTCTTTTTACTCTGCACCAGATTTTCAAACTACATCTCAACACCGCCCACGTGGTGGTGGGCGGTGTTGAGATGTAGTTTGAAAATAAACTACACTTAGAGATTACATCATACAATTAATCAGCGTTCCTCCGATTTTTCTTGAAAGAGTTTATATACTGGTCATAAAAGAATTAACCAAAACCATAAACATACGCATAAATATAAATATTAAATGAAAGTAGATGGCACCAAGAATGTTCCCCATGTGAGGGATTGGTGGTGATGATATTATAGTATTGTATAGTATATTATTGGTATTAGTTTGGCCATATAGACTTAATAGTTTTTCTAAAAGCGTAAGCATCTTGTTTTTTTGTTCACTTTTTGGTGAAATATAGGATAGTTAGTGTACTAGTGATCATGTAACGTATTCCGTATCTCTTCTTTCCGTGACGGACAACGGTCTGTTTTTGCTATTCAAGATTTTTCATATTTTTCGATTTTTCGTATAATTTTTCTATTTAAGATTTTTCGTAAAAATTTAAAAGCGAGTCACCACGGTGACGTCGTGACCATGTCGTGTCATTGGAAACTTGCGTCATTTGTTCATTCTTCAAGAAACTTTTGCATAATTTTGAACTACGTCCAAGATTGTTATCTTGTTGAAATTTTTTGACCAATAACGATGATTTAAAACCTATTCAAGCCTTTTCTTTTTATTTCGTAGTGATATTCAAACAGCAAAGCGTAGAAATTAGTATTTTGTAAAGGCTTTTTTACTGCAATTTTCCTTCACGATTTCTTCAGAAATTTCATAAGGTAAATTTTTATAAGGTAAGTTTTATTTCTTCACTATTGGTTATTGCTTTTACTTATAACCATCTTTATTATATATTTACACATACAGTGGTAGATTTCAAAGTTTGAAAAAACATAGTTTCTGAACGCAACACATAAGAGGGGCACGGGGGGCGTCGTTAGAAGCGCAAGCGGTGCGGATGTTTTAGTAGCCATAGAACAGTGGAGTGGAGAGCACCGCGCTTTTGCCGTCGAGGCGTACATTTCGAGTGGATTTTCGCTGCCTGTAGCACGCCGTCGATTTAATAATCATTACAGTATTCGTCGATTACGTGATGGACCATCGATCAACCCCATTGAGTCATGGGTAGCAAGGTTCAGAGCTACAGGATCAACATTAAATAGGCCCAGGCCAGGACCTACACTATTGGTAGCCACGGATGAAAATGTCGAGCGTGTCATGGTTTCTGTCGTTAAAAATCCCCGTTTATCACTGCGTACACGTTCATCGATATTGGGAATTCCGAAATCAACTTTACAGGTAATAATGCGAAAAAACTTAAGTTCCATCCATATAAAATTCAAATTGTTCAAGATTTACACGATTCTGACTTTGAATTAAGAAAAACTTACGCGGAGGTGATGTTGTTGAGATTTCGTACTGCTACCTGGATGGGCAACATATTCTTTAGTGACGAAGCTCACTTTCGCATTGGATGATATGTGAATAAGCAGAACTTTCGTTACTGGGATGTCCACAACTTAAGACAAATGCATCAAGAGCTTTTACATAAGCCTAAAGTAACGGTCTGGTGTGCCATGTCTGCATCTGCAATCATAGGGCCTTATTTCTTTGAAAATCAACGTGGCCAAATTGTAACTGTGAATTCGGAGAGATATGCCCAGATGTTAAATGACTTTTTCAGAGTAGAACTAGATTCAGAATAGTCCATCCTTCAACCAAAACACATGGTTCCAGCAGGACGGGGCCACAGTTCACACTGATAATGTGTATGAATGCAGTGCGGCAGTTATTTCCAGAAAAAAACATATCCCGAAACGGTACCGTACCGTGGCCACCTAGGTCACCCGATTTAAGCCCATGTGACTTTTTCTTATGGGAATACTTAAAATCCGTTAAAACAAATCAAAGCACTGTGATACAACTTAAAAAAATATTCGAGCCGAAGTCAGTAGCATACCCCAGTCGCTCTGCAAACGCGTTTTTGAAAACAAGCGTGCTAGACTCGAAGAGTGTGTCAGACTCGATGGCCGCCATTTGGAAAACGTGGTTTTTAAGAAGTGAAATCCGCATTTGTTGTTTTAATAAACCTACTTTACAATAAACCTACTACTAACTTAAAACCTACTTTACAAAAACCTACTACTACGTTAAAATAAACCTACTTTGTATTTGAGGTGTAGTTTTTTTTACAATTTTTCAAACATTGAAATATGCCACTGGACAGCCTGTATATACAAGAATACTTTCTTTAATCATCGTACACTTTAATCATTCCCAACAGTATTAAGTGCCACATTTAATTCAGCGGAAGTAATGCGAGTTGACTTCATTTAATTTTCCATCGGCGTAGCAGTTGTGGATTTTATCGAATTGCGCACGTTACAGAGAGTAATAGTCTCGCCTTTAGATAGGTATATATGCGGGCTTTTTGTGTAAGTTTTTTTGTGATAATTATTCAATAGGGAAAAAAAGTTTAAGGTAACGCGTTGCCATTACCATTAATATGGTTGAAAAATAAATTGAGGCCACTTTGAGGTTGCAAGTTTTCAAAAATTCCTTTCTATCTCCACCAAACATGCAAACTATAATCATTAAGAATGGGCGGTTCAAACGTTGCAAAAAATTTACAATTATTGCATTTTTTCTCAGGTGGCTAAACTTACCAAACTTTTGAAATGAAAAATTGATTGCCTCAGATTCCAGTTCATTACAATCAACGGTTTTAAAGAATTCCTAACTTGCCCGAAAAGAAATTCGCTAGTTTCGTGGTTCCGTGTTACGTAATAAATACGTATTTATATATATATATATATATATATATATATATATATATATATATATATATATATATATATATATATATATATATATATATATGTGTGTGTGTGTGTGTATATATATATATATTTACATGCGGGATAATGTTTGTTATCTTGAAGAATTTGAAAGGCTTAATTAGTCTGGACAAATAAAATATTTATATCTTTTATGCTAATAATGGCGCTGAGTATAGGACTTTTGACTAAATAACAAAACATAAAGTATAACAGGCTTATAACAGGAATAAACGTAGAAAGAAGTTTTTTGACATTTCTTCGTAACCTTAGTCGAATTTTCTTTATATTAAAAGGCATAACTTGTAGAACAAAAGCGGCAGAACGGATCACAACTCAACGTAGTCCATTCACCCTGAGAAATCGGGTAAGTGGTGAAATCTTTCGATGATACACTCACTATTTGGAGAATACAAAAATGATGATTACCATCCATGGAACTTTCCTGTTCCTCAATTTGTTGTTATTCAGGCTACAGAGCAGTTACGAGTTCACGTAACGTCTTAAAATTTTGTTTATTTCTAGATGATTCCGGTTGCCATGCAAGCAAGTGAAGTTTTTTCTATTCATTGGGAAGCTTTTGTTTGTTATTTGTAGGTTAGGTTTTGTAGGTTTTATTTGTAGGTAGGTTTCCTTGATGTTGTTGTTTTGAGAGACGTTGATAAATTAAAAGATAATTTTTGGAAAAGTGTTTTAAATGATATATTGGAGATAAAAATTTTACAAAAGATATTATTATTCGTAAATAATTGTATTCACGTATACAAAAACATTTATTTTATTCCCTGATTAAAATTTTCAGCGAAAACGCTGTCTCATAATCATATGTCAGGAGTAAAATGTTTACTATAACTTTTATAAGCTACTAGATTTCTTTCCTCCCTTTCTGCATTCACAGTTAAAAATAGTTTTTCATTCAGGGATTAATTTAGGAGTACAAAGGTTTACATTCATGAAGCCCTTTTCCGCACCAATTTTTGACAATTTTGGAGAATTATAAAATGGAATTATAAAATCGAAGAAAATTTAAATTGAATTTTTGAAATTTAGGTGTAATATAATGTCTAAGTTTTTGATTTATTAACCTTCTCAGATCAGTTTCGTCGCATACAGTTAATTAACCAAAAAGCGAACTTCCCTTTTGGCGCTCTTGTTCTGCACTTAAAATATAATTGTTTTTTATGTATCAGGTAAGAATATAGTATGGCATTCTAATATTTGTTAGGAGTTACATCATGTAATCCATTGTAAGAAAGAGTTTAGTGTATCCTCGGATAGGCATAAATATTATTTTTCCACGACCAGCATATTTTCGTTTTTGACAAAAACATTTTTTGTTGTATTTTTTCTTTGTTTTGGAGCAACACTCTAAAACATATTTCTTTAGTGTAGTTGACTCATTAAAGAAATATGTTTTTCGCTAAATCGTGAAATCGATATCTCGTTTTAGGACGGTAAATACTGAATATACTTGCTGGCAGTTTCTGTTTATGGTACCCTTGAAAGTGAAAACTGTTTGTATAGACAGATTCATAAAAGGGAGTCAACGGCATGCGGTGCTACCGTGCGATATTAATTACTCCTAATATTCACCGCGCTCGATTTTACTTATCTTCGGTGATCTCACATTAGTTGCATAACTTCCTAGTTAATCACCTGATGCTTTTATGGCTTTATTCCTGTTTACAGATGAAAAAAAATTACTTTAAAACATTTTGACTTTAAAGCTACAAAAACCTATGACTTTGAATTGAGGAGTTATCGGTGAGATTATCTCAAGGACTAATTATATTATAGATAAGCCATGGTCCCATAAAATGCTCCAAAGTTGTTTTAATGAAGAGCTGTTAGTTTAATTTTTTAATTTGTTTATTATTTAATACCTGATACGTTGCTCAGATGTCTAAATGTAGGCAACTTTATAATTTAATTCGCTTTCTACAAAGTGCAACTAATGAAATCGTGGTTTCAATACATCACATTTTTTTAAATTGCATTATGTATCGACTGAGAAAAAGAGCGGTGATAGAAAAGCTTTTTAAATTCGATAATATTTATTAATATTAATACCTATATTATATCAGTAGAGGTACTCATACCCTATTTAACATCATCTAATCCAAGCGAACAGCTAGCGGGAAAGTTTGACGTGCACGCGACAAAAATTGTGGGACAATATTAATACAACGAGATAATGAAATCGACTGCGCTCACGAAAATGTGTTAGAATTCGTACGTTACCGTCGCACGGTTACCTCAATCACGTGCATCAGACCGACCGCAGTACTGGTGATGCTTATTCGCAGATCGGTGCTGCTGATATTTGAGAAATGTAGCACGTCGTCGTCATTAGGTATCTGAAATCGGATTACGGCGAGTATGTTGGAAATATTGCTTAATAGCGTAAATCGGTGTAGTTACGCACAAAATTTAGACAGCATTGATCAGCGTTAATATTTTCCATACAATTTCTGTGGAATTACAAGTTATGTTGCATTTTTGCAAATTGTCGATGTTCACCTATTAAAGATATAAAACTTTCTTTGTAATATTAATTGGGCAGGTATGTATAGTCACACTAATATGCACACTCGGATGGCGAGGGAATTGATAGTTAAAACATATACGCTTGTTATTATACCAGAACTAGGGCTCTAATCTAAATCTGATTTATATTAAGGCTTGGAGTTAAAATCGACTTATTCTTTAATTATGGTTTCTAATTTTGTTCGAAAATAGCTTAACGTAATCTAAATCGGTATTATGCAGTAATATATTTGTCAAAAAATTTACTAATTCAGGTAAGTAGATAAACGAAATTTTTCAAATATGTTGTTTCAAATATGCTTTTGTTACTTCTATTGTAGTATTAGTATTAGTAAAACTATTAAGTCACAGAAATACATTGTGAATAGAAAGTCAAATTATCAATAGAAACTATTTTATCTGGTAAAGGTGAACGACACTTGCAGAGCCGTTTTTGGTACGCAGGTCTCATAAAGTTTTCATCTGTAAATTTTTATAAAAAACTGACGAACCAAAAACTCAAATTTTATTGTTTTTTTTATTCCACCATGAGATATTGTTGTTGCCGTTTGACACGTTATATTCCTTAAGAATTCTGAAAAGTGATAACAATTTTATTGAAAAAAAAATTGTTATATCTTTAAGAAATGTATAATTAAACAAAAAAACCTCTACGCCTTTTGATACAAGTTTATATTTTTTTTTAATTTTCATAAAAATTTTTAACTACACATTTTCTCAAGAACATATTAATTTGTTCAAATTCCATCGCAGAGAATATGGCTTTTGTATGTTTTCAACAGACTTAAACATTATGTGGTTATCAAATCTTAAGCCTTAACAGATCTTTCGTTTCTGAAATTGGAGGGTTTTAATTGCGGATATAGTTATATCGTAATGTATCGAGTATGAGAATGGGATGTGCAGGGAAGTATGTTCGCGAAGATGAGAATGAGAACAAGTTAGTTTGGTGGTGTTCAACGTATAGATACTTATATAATTTTTCACAAGAAAAAAATGAGTAAGGAAAAAACCCAGAACACTAGGGAAGAAATAATATTTAAAATATGGCAAAACAAAGGTTCGTAAAAGTAAGAGATTTTTTTAAAAGTATATGTGAAACTGAGTATAGAGTAAAACCTAAGTCAAGTTAGAGGGTTTGGTATTCTACCATTTATTAAAAACACTACCTGACGAAGACGCGAGAAGAAAGAAGACGCGAGGACATAATAGATAACTACAAAAATAACATTCAACGATAGAGAAATCAAAAGGTGGCTACTTCAGGCTCACGATCAAGCATTAAATATTTATCTCCGAGGATCGCAAAAGCTTCCTCTATTTTTTGTTTCATTAGTGATTTCACTTTTATTTTCAGGTATTATTGATTATGTTAGTAACTACCGATATTACTTGTATTTAGTTTTATTTCCTTACTATAATTTTATTATTAAACCTACCTATATTAAGTGGCGTATTATTCCCTGGCACATGGCATATTACTTCATAATGTATTTAAAATACAATATTTATGTACTATTACGTCAAACAACCGCTGTATAACTATTGCCGTAGGAAGTAGTTAATTTATGAAATATAATTAATTAATGGCAATTAATTATGACATTTTGTGGTTAAAATTAGTTTGTTAAGCTTATTTTTGTAGACTGTATTCAGTTCGTGTTTGTGAAAACAAATATAGACTAAAACTTTTATTTTAGTTTTAGGTGATGAAACTTTTTTTTTTGTTTTAAATTTAATGGTTTCAATAATTCTAGTTCAACCAAATTGTACTTCTATTATAATAATGACTTTGAATGTTAAAGTCCATTACATATCGGGTGACTATTACTATTTCGTAACTTGAAATAATTAATATGTAGTGCTATTACTTAAATAATTTTTTTCGATCAACTTACACTAAATCAGAAAAAAAACAATAAGAAAAATAAGTCAAGTCTCTCAAAATTAGCTCCCATATTACAACATATACAAACACGAAAACGGAAACTATTTCACTAGTGGTTGCGGAAATCTAATTTGTTGTTCGCAGCGTTGCTGTTATAATATTTACTTAGGAGCTTCCAGCGAATAGATTAAAATATAACGAGGTAATTTAATGGCGAAGGGTTTGCCAATACACATTAAGCTCCATTGTTATACAGTTGGGTCTAATTAAGTATCTTTTTCACGTAACATCGTTTGGTTTTTTTTCGTAATTTTTTTTTAAAACATCCTTTATTGAATATGCATGATACAATCTTAGTATGCAGTTAATTAATTATCATTGATGAAATGTATTTGATTTTATTTTCAAGTAAGTCGAGTGCGGGTTTACTGTACCTATGTTCAGCTCCTAGATAAATTAGGTTTATTAAAGAAGTTAATTCATGAGGTTAAATACGTTTTAACCTTCTCAGTTCATGGGTAATATCCAAAAGTCGAATAGCTTCTAAGTTGGTATGGTTGTGGAGTCGTTTTTTGTGTTTAATATTATGTTCTTGGACATCTTCGTTAATCCATTTTAAGTTTAAGCCGTTGTGAATTTCTTGATTGGTTACATAGCGATATGCATTGGCGATTATACGCAAGAACTGGTTTTGGATTCGTTGGATTACATTAAGGTTTGACTGCTTGATAGATCCCCAAAGATGAATACCATACATCTATATCGGTTTGAATATAGAAAAGTAATTTAGTCACTTATAATAGAGGTTTAGCATGGAATGATATCTAACCAACCACAACATTTATTGTCGTTTCAATCTGATTTGCTCAGCTTTTACTTTAACGTGATGTTTCCAATTAAGCCTACTATTCAGATGGAATCCAAGATATTTTGCTGTATCTGCTTGCAAGACTTGAATTCCGTTAAGGAAAGTATGTAGATTGCTGTTTGTTCGTCGCAATGCAAATGTGACATGAAAAGATTTAGACTCGTTGAGTTTGATTTTCCAATCAAAGGTCTATCTTTTGATTTTGCCAAGTACTTTTGGTAATTTTTGGTAGCTTGACTTTGTGTGTAAACTGCAGACATGACCATTACTACCGTATCATCAGCAAAGGTGCTTATGAAGGTTTTTTTTATAATGGGGATGTCAGAAGTGTACAGTAGATAGAGAGGAGTTCCAAAGACATTTCCTTGCGATACACCTGCCCGGGCAGAATAAAAACTTGAATATGTTTCTTTATGCGATGCTGTGAATTTTCACAGACAGGATTTAAGTAATTGACGATAGTTTTCCGGTGGAAATTTGCTCATTTTATGAACGAGACCTTTGTGCCATATTCCGTTAAACGCCTGTGATACGTCTAGGAACACTGCAGGGCAATATTATTTCCTCTGATGATTTTTGACTGTGTTTATTACTCTATGGACTTGGTCGATGGTTAAATGTTTATTTCTAAATCCAAACTGGAAATCCGGGATGCTCAACGATTAGTTTTAGTCGTTTCAGCAATATTTTCTCAGTTTGGATATTGAGGATAAAAGTGATATTGGTCTGTACGATGTTACCTATTCTATTTTTCCGTAAATGTAATAAACATTTCAGTCCTAACTTTGGAATGACTGCGATACATTTAAAAAAATATATTATCATCATAATACATTCACGCCAAATATATTCAATATCAATATTGTTAATACAAATAATTGCTTAAGTATGAATATGAATGACATAATAAAGTAATTCTGTGCTACGGAAACCTATTGTTGGACTACGCGTGGAGAAATGGTTTAATTTTTATAAAAATCTGTGTCGGAAATATAAATAGAAAAATGTGTGTCTTTAATTCTTTATATTATAGAGAATTTTCATTATTTCTGCTATGAGTGGCTTATTTCCCATAAGATATGTTGCCATGATTAAGTAAATTGTATCACGTACTAAATGCTATCTAATCATCCCGTATGAGGTGGTGGAATATTACTCGTGTTTACGTCTTAAGCTTTTTATAGAACTATATAAGTTTAAGACAATTAAGCAAGTGAATTTATCTATATATATATATAGTTGAGTTTGATTTTGAAGTTCCGTAGATGAATAGCGAAGATAGAATCGTTACAATTTCGTCTCGTTCTTCAGCCTTTCGGTGTGTCGCAATATCATTATTCTTTTTATTTAGGAACATTTTGACGAAATTTTATGCAAAGACCTAGTTAAATGTAAATATTTTTGAGTGCTGTCAGTTGAGTTATATCTATTGAGATATGGCGATTAGTATGCTTTAGTTTCAATATATTTTATAACATGACGTACTCCATAATATTACGCCATATTTAACTTTTTAGGTACTTAAGTCAAAAAATGTCAGGATATTACATTTAGTAAGTACTTTGAAAGAAAATTACTATGGTAAGCTTGCAACAATAAATTAAAGAGATATAGGCAACCAAGTTATTTTGCCGATTAGGAGGTTTATGCTTCCCTTTATCCCGAGTTTTTCCACTACAAAGTTAAATACAACGTTGGAAACTGAGTGTTGAAATCTTTATTGAAATCGCGAAAAAGGTAACGTATATATTCTAGTTTTGGAAAAGATGTTTATTGTGACATAACAATTAACCAAGCTAACAAATTGGTATTTTGAAACATGATTAATGTTTACAAAATCGTATTTTGTAGTTGCAAGGACTATTGAGTCTTAAAGAGTAAATTGTGATGATTCCGCACGACAAAAGAAAAATGGAAAAGCGTGTAAGATTATTTTCGTGTCTGCCCGTATGTCGCAGTATCAATTGAAAAAGCAAGAATTTCAAAATTATTATTTTTAAAACTTTATGTGAGATATTGTTCAAAACGTCAAAAAGAATATGTCTCCCTCTCCATACCCGAAATTACTAAGCTATTGCTAGATCTTTACCTAAGGTTTATCGGATGACTAAAGCAATGATTAAAAATTTCATGCTTTTTGAGAAATTCACCATGTTTACGCCTGTGAAAGACATGCTAGGCAATATATTTGCATAGCTAAAAATAATACGAAAATTTGTATATAGTCTAATAGAGGCACCTAAATATTTATAGGTGTTTAAATAGCACGAGTTCTACCAGCACTTAGAAGATTGTGTATTATAAAGATGGCTAATACAAAGATAGCATGAAATCGACCGAAAAATGGAAAGGCATGTACATAAATGTAAATGAAAAGCGTTTTGAGTTTGACATCAACTGGAAATTTAAGATTTTTACTACTAAATTAAGTAAGGAGCAAGGAGGCAGATGGGGACAGAAGCTTATGCAAATGAATACGGTACTAATTGAAAAAGGGTGATGGTTCTGTGGTATGTGAACAGACAAGCGGACTTTCTTTTATGTTAAATATTTACGTGAGGTGTAAAAAGGTTTAGTTTTCATCGTCCTTTATTTATATTCATTTAAAGTAGGCGTCCTTACGTTTCAAGTTTGTACCTGAGATTATGTACATACGTAATCTGTAGCACTTTACGCATTGGAATGTGGCAAATATTTGAATTAAAGCGAAAGCGTTAGTTATGGGTGTCAAACCATTTTAAATTAGTTTAAATTTAAGGTTTTGGCCAAAAGATAAATTGTTCCGATATACAATATCATATTAAGAGACATCATCTAACCGTACATATAAAAAGCTTACTTTTGTTCCCAATGCAAATGTATTCCTTTACACGTCGCAAAATAGTAAGTATATAATCACTCAAATCCATCAAAAATAGATATTAAACTTTTCTGTTTCGCAAAAATAGTGCAGGGTACGATTCATGTCAAAAAATGTTGAACGACACAGTTCTAAAATCAGCGAATTAGCTCATAAAATTCACTGTTTTGATAAAAAACGGGTAGACGGTAGAGGAATAAAAAAAATACCCAGAAAGGCGAATCGTAATTAAAATAAATGTTAAGAATATTTTATTTATTTGATATTATAAACATAATTTAAAATAAAAACGTTTATGTTTGTTTCATTAGGATTTGCTTAAAGAGAAATATTATGAATTTTTTTATCACCTTTGTTCCGTAATTTACACCATGAAACATACTAGTATTTTTTTATGTTTGATCTGTAATTGGTACCATAGGTTAGACACGGGGTATTTATGTTTGGCCTATAATCGGAAGCACGAGTTAGACTTGTGATTTCCATATTTGGTCAGTAATTGGTACTTATCACGTGTCAGACTCGTAGTAATAGCAAAAGGCATAAACATGTCAATGAAATTGCTCAATATTGTAATTGTTATGGCGAATCGCGTGTAAATAGCAGAATGCCATAAGAAAATAAAAATTTAAAAAAAATTCAAATCTGACAGAAAATCTTAATGGAATAGTTAATTATAATATCAAGTTAAATGAATTATGAAGTAAAAATATTTTAACAAATTAATCTTTGTAAATAATAATTAAGTTTTAAATTCAAATTAATATTTTAAAAATGAAATTAAAGTTAATGAAATAATGAATCTCAATTCTTTACTGTTTGACGACAAACAAAAATTCGCCATCTGTACGAAAAATTGGCATTCACTGACCTTAAGGGAACAAAATGGTTGTCGAAGTCCATTGCTGCTCCATAATATGGGTCCCTGAAGATGATGATGTAGAATCTCAACTCAAAGCTGATCGTCGAGTAGTCCCGATACGAAGTTCGATCGTCGTTGGTCCGCAGGATAATTCACGACGTACTTTAATATTTAAAAGTAACTTTGCGGCTAGGATATATATTATCCATGACCGTTGAGAACTCGAAAGCAACAGAAAAAATGATTAACGATGTATACTTGTAGAAGATTTAGTAAAGACTGAATGGAAAATTTAGCTAAAAGAGCGTGTAAAAACAAAGGACAATTTTATTATTTAAAAAAAGAATGCAACAGAAATTCCTTCGAGAATGTTCTATGCCTTACAAAAATTATTCCACACTTCAATAAAATTCAATACAATGTTGTTGGCACTTAAACATTAGAAAGCCATACAAAAAAAAAACATTGGAACTATTAATCATTTGACAAAACGTCAAGTCGCAAATGTCATTCCTCACACAGGTGGCGATAGAATTTAGTTTAACAAATTTAATTGATATCTAAAATAAATTATTCTCTTGCAATTATTATGAAAAAAAAAAAAATTATCATTTTGAATTATTACAATTTTCAACCAGTAATGTTATGGATTAGTGCACTATTATTTCTCTATTGTACGTTAATTTACGTGCCAGAATCGTTTATATATATATTTTTTCAGAGTGTCTGTCTCGTAGCAAAATATTTTCACTCTGCATGTTTCCTTTGCACGCTAGAGAGATCAGAGATGAGTATGATTATTTCAAAATTAAGCATCTTTGGCTTTCTTGTTTCCTTGGTTTTTGTTTTAATTTGAAATTATGTTATTTGATTGTTTATTTTATTTATTTGCTCGCTAATTTTAATCAAAATACATCTATTTTACATGGCTAGTTGACTAAATTTGGGAAATTGGTTAATACTTTACCTTAATATATATTTTACTTAACAAGTTATATTTTCCCAAAAAAATCAAACATTTACATTATGTATTTTGTGTTTAAAAAAAACAATTTAAATTCACCTTGAAAACTTAAGACATCACTCCATTTAAAATAAATCGTACCTGTGTATGAGAGTTGCTCCTTTTGTTTGATTAAAAATTAATTCATTTTATTATAAGTACTGTGTAGTATTTCAGTGTAAAAGCTATTATTTACTATTAAAACGAGAAACAAATTATTCATATATGTTCCAAACAATGAACAAATATGAATAAAGTGGCTAAAATTTGCAAGCAGTGATGCTCGTAGTTTATCTAGACATTGAAGTATGTATTTTTGTGAGGGTAATTTTGATATAAGTATTTATTTGTAGTTTAACTACCTATTCTATAAACCGTGTTATCACTAAAAAAAAACTCATTGCAATTGTGGTCCTGTCTTACAACAACGACTTCGATTTATATTTTCTGTAGAAAAAGCATTAAACTGTGGGGTAAACTATATCGACTTAACAAAACTGTTAAAAATTAAAAATTAATCAAATAATCTGTTCTGCATACGAAAATGTCAACAGTAACAATAGTGTTTTGCCAAGTGTGATGTATCGCTTTTTGATTGGTGTTTACTGTTACGTGACGAAATTCATAATTTTGCGGAATTTATTTTATAAAAATAACAATTATTATTTTTATTAACAAATCATTTTGTTATACACACAGCTATAAAAGCCACAGCACACAGCTATAAAACCCACAGTACCCTTTTATCGGTAAGAAAAAATAAAGCTTTTCTTGTAAAAAAAGAAATAAAGATCTCTGCAATCAAGAAAGCTTTAAAATTATGAAAATGAAAGGTAAAAACATGCAGGTAAAAAGGCAAGCCAGCTAATATCTGAGCGATTAATCAACTGAAGAAAACGAAGACGCGATTTGTCTTGTGTGAATTGAGTCTTATCTTATAAGTTTATTAGAAGACTGTGTACAGTGCACCAAGTGATGTACGTGGGCTCATGTATTATAATATGTTGTATTGAAAATTTACTATGTCTTTCGTCATCATTACTCTAAAATTCCTAGACGAGATGGATTGTATTCATTTATGGTATTTTGTACTTTATTTTTAATATTGAGTGAATTTTTATTTGATATAAGAGGCTATTTTTAGTTCTTAAGGTTCTAAAAGTGTATAATTTACTTTGTACAAGTATCCTAAAATTAAAATTTTTCTCTCTTTCCTTTTTAATTTTTTTAAAAACTTTTTAATTTTTTTTCGTTTCATGTTTTTTTTTCAATAAATACCGTTTATGTTTGTCTTTAAAGTTTTGTGTAGAATTATTTTTGTCTTTTCTAAAAAACTACTTTTATTTCTTATAGTTATTTTTGGATTGTATCGTTATATTATGATATTAGGCTTTGACCATGGCAATATAAACATGACCAACCTACACCATACTACATTTAGTCAATACGTCGAGTCAATTGTGCATCATACTCTCAATTTTTTTCTTAATGTGTTTCTGTTAGATTTTATTTGCTTTCATGAAGTTGACACATACTTAAAAGTAGTGTACTAAATGATTTAGACAATGAATAGAGAAGTTAACTGATGTATGTTGTGTAAATATTTATTTTTAAAATTTATAAGATGATTTAATAAACGTAAATATTTACTCTGATAATAGCATATGTTGCCCATACTTAGTTATGTAAACTTACTCGACAAAGTGATAGACATTTTATTATATTTCAAGAAATGTTCGAGAAATTTTAAGAAGCCTATACTGTTACTTAATTTGTATTCACAACAAAATTAAACTACGTATAATACTACATAGTATTATATCTACTATTACTATTACCTAGTATTATATCTACTATTATTGTCTAATACTATTAACTAGATGGTGGTCAATAATTCAATCTATTTAAATTATTGTCCACGACCTAGGTTTCGTTGTTTATACATATCTTCCGATGGGCAATTTGAAGAAATCTCTTCAAATTGTTTAAGATTGATAAATTACTATAAATTTTCTGCAAATTCAATTATTTTCATTATTGCTTTATCATTTATTAAATACTTAATAAATTGCAAATAATTTTCAGAATATTCATTTATTGTCATTATTAATTCAAATTTCTTTATATTGTTTTAGTAAATTTAACAATTCATTATTTCATATATATTTTTAAAAGAATTAACTCAAATTCTCTAACAAAACTCGTTAGTTTTTTTTCACTTGTTTTGCTCAATGTGGTTTTTAGAGTTCCGTACTCAATCAAGGAAATCTTTTACTTTCATCATATTTATCAGTCAGTTCGCCACTGAAAACCTCCCAATTTCTTTGGTTTTAGTATTATCTGCATTAAATGTAGATACTTTAACTGGAAATTTCAATCAATATGTATTTAAATTTTATATTATCTTTAATGGGGAGGCCCGTGCATGCAAAATGAGGCCGAATTTTTTGTGCGCATGACATCGAGTAATAACACACTTATTGGTTTTTTACAATTTTTAATTTTCAAACCCGGCTTATTAAATTTTAATTTCATCGTTTCATCATGTCCTATCCCTAATGTTAGTAGTATATTTGAAAAAAGAGGTTCTAGCATTTCATTGCACCTTTTATTTAAAATTAATTCCATTAACATTTATAATAAATATAAGCGACTATGGACACTAATTTAAGCATTTTGCGACACATAAATGGTCGTTTTTTTTTCAAAGGTATCCAGTAAGATAATACATTCATTAAGTGTTGTAAGAGAATAAGTAAAACGGTACATTTATTATTATTTCCTCTCCATTGTAGATCGTTCCTCGAAAATTAATTTCCTCCCTATGAACGTCGCTCTCAAGTTTTGTAAGGAGCGGTTACTTGACGTGGATTTCTTATTGTCGAAGTTTTTTACCGTCCTTGATTGCCTGCAGTGACGGTGCACTTCTTTTTAAAGTTATGAGCTTTCTACGCTCTTTGATAATTTAAATCGATTCTGAATTAAAGTAACCGTAGGATTCATTAGGTATATTGTATCCATTATTCAAATTAATTTATTATTTTAGTTACTTAATAATGTGCTGAGGATTCATTGTTATATATTTTATCTTTATGAACGTACGATAACATACATGTACTAGTCGAGTGATATATTAAATGGGTTAGATAATACTTGATGTCAAAAAAAAATTTAATATAATTATACATAAAATAATTATAAACGATTTAGTACTTTAAACAAATTAACTAATTTGTTGAGAGTCTAGCTATAAAATGAATTTACATAAGATCGGCTGAAGAGAGTGTGTGTATCGTACCGTTCAGTGTTTAGAGATACTCACATACAGAATGTTTAAGTACTACTTGGTACTTGTAACATGATACCCACTTCTACATCTGTACATACCGGCACGTCATTAAGTGTTGCCAAATATGATAAAAGAAGACATTAAAAAATAAGTAGAAAAATATTATTGTTTTCACTCTGTAGTAACTATTGCGCTTACCGGCAAGTGTAATGGTATTTAATTATTACTAAACTATACCATACTATAAAATCCTGTAATAAGAGATATGTAGTAGTGAAATAATTATGTATATCTTTTTAATTAAACATTAGTTTTTCTTTTATCGGTATGTTTAAATGTTAGTGTTGATATATTACTTGTATTTTTATATGAATTTGGTTATTTTACTCTTTACATTTACATGTATTTTGCGCAATATTTATATCTTGTTTCTAATAATTGCTTTTTTGTAAGTTTTCATAGCATTTTGATAGATTTATAATAATTGACACGCCTTTAGAGCCCTGTAGCTTTCGAAGTGAGAAAGTTAAAAGTGTACGGAGCTACGATATTTTAATAACTCTTATACACATTTTAATAACTACAGTGCAATTGCACAAATTTGTAAAATAAGAAATTAAATCATTTAATAAAATTAAAAATTTTATTTCAAGTGGAAATACAACAACATAATTTCTGGGGGGAGGTTTAAACGTGTTGTGCTATCGTGTACAATATATTTAATTTTTTGTGAAATAATTACATAATATATCAGTAAAATTTTAAAAATATTGATGGTATCAATGTACAACCAGTTACGCCTATAACAGGAAAAAAAGGATTACAATAGTATAGAAGTTTAGAAAGCAAATCCGAAACAAATTTTTGTCACCTGTCATAACTCTATTTCTTTTCTGCATTTTTTATGCAAATTTTCTTGTATTTCTTTCCTTCTAAATTATCTTCGCTTGAATTTATGGTTTTATTCTACTTTTACTCACAGGATATATATATATATATATATATATATATATATATATATATATATATATATATAATTTTTTTTTTCAAACAGTCTTTCAAGTCCCTTTTATTTCTTTACGGAGTCTTTTGGTAGAATAAAAAAAATTTTCATAATTTTGAGGGAATTTATTGCGGAATACTAATTAATAATATAATGTTGAAAATTAGATTTTTCATCAGAATATTATTTAATTAGTACGTTGTATGTCGGAAATGGATCATTTTTATTATTAAATATCATATTTACTTATACAACGTATTAAATAGTTTTAAACCCGCTTATGAAGACCTTTAATTTGATGCCCATCTTTTCGAATTTTTATTTTTTCACGTTGGACAAAATGCCGACACCCTGCCACCATATAGCATTATATCACCTACCTAAATTTAGAATTCCTCTAAGGTTAAACCGATTCTAGTGATGTCTTACTTATACAGATCGGATTATCCGTTCGAACACCAGGGAATAACGTCCAGATACATCCGTGTACATATACATATGTAAACTAATAGACACGATGTTCTCTTTGTCATGCCGCAGTTGGGTAAAAAGATTATATGTATTAAAATACCTACTCTTTAAACCTAAAGTAAAAGAATAATAATGTAGTGATTGAGCATCTGTTAGAATGGCATCTGTGTTCCGTCCTCTAAAATTACTCGTATATTCGTACTTTTAAAAGTGAAGGATATTGGACAAACTAAGGTTTATAGAATAAGAATGCTGAAATCTATTTTATTGATTTCATATGAATAAAATTTGTTTCACCAAACAACAATTGTATATAAAATAAAATTCAGTAGATATCAAATTATATTGTATTTCAAACTTCGGGGGAGATAATAAGAAATAATCCTTGTCAGGCGTGCTATTGAATATTTTAGGATATTAGTGATATTATTGAAATAAAATTTAACATTGAATATCAATTTATTGAAAATATATTCCTAGCTTATTTATGCGTTGATAATATATAGGTTTGAATGTATTTAAAAATATTGGAATTTGGATTTCACAAATCTCAACGTCATGTGAAAGATACTTCAAATATGTTGACTAAATTGAATTTTAATCTCGGTTCTTATTTATTTACTTCTTTAATAATAATGATATCATCTTATGCAGTTGATTGTATTTTCCTTCTTATGTCAAATAGGATAATTTAATTTTATCGGTGTTGTCACGTTTGAAGTTCTTTTTAATTTTTTTCATTGTTGGTTTAAAATATCCTTCAATTGTTATTTATACATTTTTTTACAATGGTATAAGTATAATGGAATTTTTAATTGATTTCAGATGTATTGCTAGTTTCAAACGCGTCTTTACGTTGGCTGGTTCTGCGCTATATGTATTGAGTAAAAGCAGTATTATTAACATAATTTAAGCATTCGATTTTTGTATTTCGTATCAAAGTTTTTTTAAATAGTACATTATTTGTATATCCTAATTAATATTACAAATGCGAAAGAGAGTTTGGTCATTTGTTTATTCGTCTCTCTTTCAAGCCTCCATTACTTAACAAATATTTACGAAATTTTGCGTAAATGCGGTCTGTGTCAGGAAGATAATTATGGGGTTATATAACGTGAAAACATTTATACCTAAATAGAATTTTGGCTAAAAATCATCCCGTTGTTTAGAGGAGCATGAACATAAGTATGTAATAACACATCACGGCAATATGCCAGTCTACGGATACCAACTTCAGATTACAGGCTTTTTTATCTTCACGCTACTTGTTCGTCAGTATGCCTCTCAAACACTTACCGTTTTTAATGCTAAAATTGTTTTTTACAATTTCTTTTAAGTTTCTTCACCATTTTTTTCCATCAGCTTAAAAGTAGAATACAATAAAAGCCGTACATTTCAAACATTTATCTTTCCGACATGTTATTTTTATAATCGTATATATTATTGGTTGATTTGCATACTCTGATGGATAATAAAATGAAAGGTTACAATTTTCCTTAAAGTGATATTTATTAATTTTGAATAAATCCCTTAATTATTTTTGAATAAATCCCAAGTTTAACTTACATCCTGACCGAAAGTGTTTGACATGTGTGAGCACTAAAAACAATTGACTTTCAAAAGAAACATCCAAATAATATCGAATTAAAGAGAAAATCCCACAGATATAAATTAAATATCACTTGGGTTGTGTCTCTTTTATTTTACGTCTTTTCAGAGATTATCATTAATATTAGCGTTCTGTGCTTTGTGGGTATCAAATGGTTAAACAAAAAAACGAGTGGATCCGCAAATTATTTTAGTAAAAAATTGAACACACGTTTGTACTCAACTCAAAAAACTCTTTACAAAAATATCCCATGTGTCTATGCAGAAGAAATATTTTTCACTCCCCGTTTGCTCGTTCGAAAGCTCTCTAAGAATTAATTTTAGTTCGTTTTAATTGCCCTTAACAGTGTTGGGTTAAAGATCAATCCATTAAGTGCGATTTTAATACATATCACTTTTGTTTAGAACTTAAAAATCTCTGCAGGCAGGCAGACGAACGGACAAACTGCTTAATAACAAGGTTGTCTTTGGAGTCTATATGTACGGAATCTTGAAAACATAAATTCTAAGGCTGTTCGTGTTAATCAATATAAGTGTACGAGAAATAGGTGAATGCTGTAAGATCATGCGCATTCTAGGTAGTCAACATGAACTATGACTCAATAGACACGAACAAAAATCGCCGTTAAATCTAAGACCGAGGGGTTACCAGACCAGCCCCGATGCATCTCACCGCCAAAGGCCGTAAGTCTTGTGAATAACCCAGCGCACTACGACGACGACAAATAATGTGTGATCAAAAGCAATCCCCCGGAGTTGACGAGAGTTACATCCGATCACAGCATTATAAAATGTGAGAAAATGTGTTTCGTATATACTATTGAATTAATGAAATAGGTGTGTTAGTGAGTCTCCGTATTTCTCTTCCCTTTCTTTCCTTCTTTCCTGTAACTTAAATATAAAGATTTCAAAATAGATATTATATATATATATATATATATATATATATATATATATATATATATATATATATATATATGTATATATATATATATATATATACATATATATATATATATATATATATATATATATATATATATATATATATATATATATATATATATATATATATTAGAAGGGGATGGATGAAATGAAACGATTAATAGTCTATTATTTCAAAATGACTTGCAAAAATTGTATAATGAAAGTTAATATTCTGCTTATGAACGTCGCTGTCAAGTTTTGAAACGAACGGTTGCTTGACGTGACTTTGTATTAACTGCGATGTCATTGACTTTGTGCTCAACGTCTGGACGTGTTTTTATAAAGTTAAAGTTTTCGTGAGATTATGTTAATCTTGAATTAAAAAATTAAATATATTTGCTATTCCTAAGCATTTATATTCTATGATATATGATTACAGTGTTTTTTTTGATGTAGAAGAAGATAGAAAAAAAAGGGTTGATTATGTAAATATTTATTTGAAATTTGTTCAAAATTTGACAATACACTAAAATTTGTACGACAAGATGTACGCCACTGTACTTTAATTTATGTTTCCATGTTTTTTAACTTGTAATCATAGAATAATTCATAGCGGTTTGGTAAGTAAGTTAGTTAGTTTTTAAGTGAAAGTTTATTTTATATAAAGTTCTATATAAGTGAAGTTTTCGAAATATTATTTATAAACAAATAAACATTAGAATATTGGAATATATATTAAACGACGGTAACAGCGTTTTTTTGTCTGGTCACTGATCAAGTACGGGTTTAGCTTTAACCTATCCATACGTTATATGTTTGTCTTTCATATGAAGTAAAATTACAATTTATTTATGTAATATCACATCTATTTAAGAGGATGTTAAGCATTGTTTACTGATATGTTTGAGATTTTCTGAATACTTATAACTTTAAAATTATCTTTAGACTTCTCATTTATAGAAAGCTTTATTGAATACCATAATTTGGTCTCCACATGAAACTGTCCAAAGAGGAAATTCGAATATTAATGAACAAAAGATATTCTTTCGTTTCCATATAATTCATCTGTCAATAATTCAGAATCATGATATTCTCCGTATTGTTCAGGAGGGAAAATGATGATTTCTTGTGTTTTTCAGGAGACAAAGAACATTTTATGTACCGCAAGTACATAGGAAAATCAGTTTCTAAACGATGCTTGTTGAAGTCGCTAATGCACTACTGGAATCAACGTGACGTTATAAATACTAAACTAAACGTTTTACTGTTTCATCAATGGTTGTCAAATTATGATCATGGAGTTTTTTGTTTTTGCTAAATTCAATTGTAGATGTTACAAGAATGTACGTTGAAAATTATCTTGCTGATGTTTGGTTTTATACGGACAATTAAGTTTGAAAAAACGAGTTAAACTTGGAAAGTTTGCGTCGATTTAGATACGATGAAGTTAATAAAGTTTAATGTGGTTTAAGTTTCATGGAACATCTTTTTGTGCTGGTTTCGTTGTATGCTAAAATTAGATATATTGTAAGAAAAACAAAAAGAATTTGTTTAAAATAAGAAAATCATGGAAAAAATTATGGCAAAGATAATTTATTAAATAATATCGATATACAACATGTATACATGTTGTTTATTAGAGCTACATTAATACAGCTTGATTAAAGAAAAGAAATAATTACTCTTATTTTACTGTGGCAACATTTAAAAATCGGAACACTTCGGTGTATGTCCTTTCATTCCTTTGTCACAGATGATTTTCTAAGAAACTGTTCGACATAAAGAAATTTAATTTAGCACAAATATAAGAGTATGTTGGCTCAATTATATATGTAAAATATAAACATTCTAATTTTTAATTTTAGGGGATGAGATTTTGGTTTGCAATGACCTAAAACTATCAGGATTGAAAAATTCTGCTGCAAATAACTGCTTTAAACAATGTTATAGTCTATATCCTTATGACCGCTGTACATGGATTTATCTTTGATTTTAAAATATCCAGGATGAAAGTATTTTAATAATAACATATTTTGCATTCGCTTGTGTTTTTCAGTTCGTAACACTCTTTTATATAGGTCAGATCCTATGGATTCTATACGAAACTTGTATTACAAAATGAAAGTTTTTCATTTGTCCATTATGGTAAATATAACTGAACACGAATGGAACTAACTATACTGAGACAATTTAATTGGTTGATTTTGTAAAACGGACTATGAGTCTAAAACCATGGTATTCATATTAGAAATGGAAGTAAGGTGTTTAACTTCTCCGTCAATCGCTAGATTAGTTATACTCATATCGCAATTAACGCAATAAATATTACTTAAACTTAATTACTCATTACGCGCCATAAACACGCCGCTAATTTTGCATTGGAGACACGGCACCTGTGACAGAATTAATATAATCTCGTACACACGTACAACTTCACTAACGATCTATGAGGGAACATTATAATTCTCCAAGTTAATCTAATTATAAACACAAGTAGGATAATGTAAACAATTTATTCTCATTGATACGAGAGTTTAAGCATCTCTCAATGATAAGAACGTTGTGTCATATTCTTCGTTTATGCTTAAACTATTTGTTAGCTGTCACGTTTGTTTTTCAGATATTGTTAAATGTAACTTAGTGACTTTCACTCATATTTTCTTTGAAGTGTTTAACAAAAAAACAGATTTGTAGTTTTTTCATAAATTCTCACACATGAGAAATATATATTCTAATATAAGAAATATATATTTTAACCACAAACGAATCCTTACATATACTTGAAGAATTCAATATCTAATAAGTTTTATCTGCTCCGAATTCGTATTTTGTACTCTAATAATCACAATAATTTTGCATTAGTTTAGGTACATAAGACCACTGTGAATTTTATCCATAAACAGATTTTTTTATTTCCTGGCAAATGCAAAAGAACATAATTACTTTATAAAAAAATGACTGTATTTCCAATAAAAATAAGAATCGGGAAAGCAAAAGAACGGAGAAACTGGAAATAGAAAACGTGGCTTAAACAACAAGTTAAACTACGAGTATTTGAAATACCCCAAGCACACATAAAATTTCACTTAAAACTCTTAAAGACAGGCGCGACAACTGCAACATAATTATGGCAAATTAAATTTAATTTCTTCCTAACTTTTTTTAATCTATGCTTGCATATGACCATATCTTAATATACCAAATGCTAACGCAGCTTTCCAATTTCTAGTCTCTTTGATAATCTTGATATTGCATATATTAATCTCTCAATTAAGGACAAATTTAGTTCATATTTTTTTAAATTAATTTACATCGTTAAACATTTTATGATTTAATGTTTATTTGTATACAACTAAATAATAATTACACTAAACATATCTTTGCTAATTGCCCATCTGAAGATCAATATTACATTATTAATAATTAACAGTTTAATAATTGACCTTTTTACTTGAGAATTGTTACTTTATCAGTGAGTGACTACACTGAAAGATTGGAGCTCATGAACTGAAACCGCTGCAAAATTTGTCAATTTTGAGCATTTGAATAGCGAAACGGTTCAATTTTGTCTGGCTTTTTATTTATTGTATTTTATTGGAGCTTTTATTGGGGTTTAATGTGAATTTTGGTGAATTTAAATTTATCCGTATTGTTTGTTATCAAACCCTAGGGGGTGTTGCGGGAATTCAGAAGGAAGTAAGGATCCTAATATAAAATTAATGACTTATTTCTCATTGCATTAATGCAAATAGTATAATATTTAAAGGTCCGTATCGGTACATTATTATATATATATATATATATATATATATATATATATATATATATATCTGTACATATATATATATATATATATATATATATATATATATATATATATATACATATATATATATATATATATATACACTCATAGGTATATATGTTCCACAGAATAATTGTCCCATGTAACTGTAATATCTTGGTCAATATGTGAATGTTACTATTTAATATGGAATTAGAACATATTAACTGCTAACTAAGCTATGCATTTTGATTTTGCGCTCATTTCGATTTTTAACGAATCCATTTTAATGATTTAAATATTTTCACTGAAAATCATTCTCAACATAGCATGTTACTGCTTTCGCATGTATCTCACAAATGTAAAATTACAACATAGATTATTAGTTATGATCTTTATGACCCCTCTTAGTGTATTGGTTTAGTAATTCCTTTATATGTAATACCGGCCCATACATCGGCCGATTTTGAGCATTTAACGATAAAGTAAGGTTGAAATACAATATGCCAATCATATTTTCGTAGAATTATATTTCTAAGAAATTAGAAGCTTTACCTATTCGATGGATATAAAATAAATACAAATATACTTTGCCATAGACGCTTTATATGGAGGCTTTGAAGCAAAATATTTTATTTAACTCCGTACGTCTATATAGAGTGGGGAAAATAATTTTTGTCGCGCTTCCCATCGAGTGTTTCCCCTATTACCCGTATTGGATATGTCTTTTAAAATGACATCCAGTTTATTTGCATCTTATAATTACGAAATCCTACTTCACTCGGCCGATATTATAAGTTACGATGACATTTCACTGGTAATGGATACATACAGTTAGATACAATGATAACATCGATAACGATTATCTTGAATCCGCCCAGCACATATTATTAATAAAACTGAGGAGTAGATACAACGTTAAGTGAATACTTCAATAATCCTTTAGCATCATTACCTGGCTGGTAAACATTCTCGTTGCATGAAACGTTGCGTATACACTTTATGAGGGTAAAAAACCTCATTGTGCCGATTTAAAATTTAAGTTTTGATGTAACAATTTATTGACATCAAATCGTAATGATGACAATTCTTCGGATAAAATTTAGTAAAAGTCAAAATTAATCACAGAAGTTACATTTCATTAGAAAATATTATAATTTCTGTTTTAACAATTTTGTTTTACGAAGGCACCATAACTGAAAATAAAATGCAAAATATGTATATTCCCATGAATCGACATTTAAAATTGCACTTCAATTTATTTCCAATACGAACAAAGCCCATATTAGGAAATTTACTTACGAGGTTTAAAATAAAAAGCGATGTTGCTCACCAGTAACTATTCAACGAAAAAATAATTTCTTTCGATATTTTATGTAATTAAATAAATAAGAGAATAAAATGTGAGAGTGCGTACCTGTCTAAATTTAATTACTTCTTTTTCATACTGAGATTTGTTACTAGATACAAGTCATTCAAAATTGTCTGGGAATATTTATAATAACTGTGATCATGTTTCTATAAAACATGATGAGGAGTTATGGAACTTTTCCAAAGTTATGAAAAAATAAAAAAATTTTGACTGAAGTGAAGTTTTTAAAAGTTCACTTCAGTCAAAATTTAAAAATAAATTTCTACCGTTTTGCCTTCGAAATCAAAAATTTGAAACAAGCATTGGGCTAACAATATGTTACGGGAAAGAGACACCCATAGTGCAATTTAATTTATTTTGTCATATTTTTCGTAAATTGTAATATTTAGCATTCAAATAATTTTCATTATGACCGCCTTACTTCCTATACGACATACGGAATATTTATACTTTGTGAAGTTTAATGTCGACAAATTGAGATATATGAGTGTAAGGTTGCGCTGCTACATCGGGGAGTAATAATTTTAAAAATACTGTCTAGGAAACGCAAAGCATGAAATACATTCAAGGATTTATAACTATAATTGAAAGAATACGCTTGGAATGAAAGTGTTCATATGCATTCGTTACACTCCAAAGTTTGTGGTATTGATTTACAGGTTGAAGAATTGTAATGATACATTCGCATTAAATAATACATCTATCGTGATGTAGATTTATTTTTTCTCTCTAATGCAAGTGGTAATCACTTGCTGTTTTAATTAGGTAGACATATGTACGAGTATCACAATTTCGTGGAATAATATCAGGTTCATTACTTAAATTAAATCTTAGCTTAGGATGAGGAGCTCATTAAGATAACAAAAAAAATAAAAAAAAAATAAATAAATAAAAAAAATAAAAAAAATGCCCGTGTACAGCACTTTAAACGGGTATTTGACCTTCAGATCTGACGATTTAACCCAGTGTGGGAAAAATCCGCCACTTCATGTCGTCAGCCAGCGAAGAGGCGGCAAAAACCCAGACCCTCGCTTGGCCCAACAGGCGGCACCGAGTCCGCCCGCCCAACCACAGCCTAGTTAGGCACGGCCCAAGGCCCTAAAAATATACACACACACACACACATATATATATATATATATATATATATGTGTGTGTGTGTCAGTGGGTACGTGTTTTCATCCATGCATACTTGCGCGAGTACGTCCGTGCCCCTAACACCCAGCCTCTTCAAATATTTCTCGATTTGGTTGGTCCATTTCTTGCGAAGACTTCCTGCCCTCCTTCTTTCACCTTCCATTCTTTAAGTGTATCGTTTCTATATATTATTTACGACACTGACATCCATAAATAACCTAACCTAACCTAACCTAACCTAATCTAACCTAACCTAATACCTAACCTAACCTAACCTAACCTAACCTAACCTAACCTAACCTAACCTAACCTAACCTAACCTAACCTAACCTAACCTAACCTAACCTAACCTAACCTAACCTAACCTAACCTAACCTAACCTAACCTAACCTAACCTAACCTAACCTAACCTAACCTAACCTAACCTAACCTAACCTAACCTAACCTAACCTAACCTAACCTAACCTAACCTAACCTAACCTAATACCTAACCTAACCTAATACCTAACCTAACCTAATACCTAACCTAATACCTAACCTAACCTAACCTAACCTAACCTAACCTAACCTAACCTAACCTGTCTGTATTGCCATACCATTCTTAGTTTTCCAGGTATTATTTTCCTGAATCGGTTCGGAGATTTTCCATTGGATTTCCTGTATTGTTTTCCTTCCTTATCCTAACAGAATTTTTTTCCATTTGGATTAATGCCCTGCTTTCAACACCATAGGTCTAAATGGGTCTTATTACAATTTTGTGTAGCAGAATCCAAGAGTTTCTGGAAATAAATTTGGATTCGAAAAGCAAGAGGATTGTGGAATAAACTTTATTTTTCTATAATTCCGTCGTGGATTTCATGGTTCTTTGTTATACAAAAATTATGTTGATACAACAATAACAATTATTATTAGAGCTTAAATTCAAATTTCATTAATTTAATCAGGCCATTTATATAGAATAGCTATGTACAATAATTTCATCTTCCATGTGCAGCTTTATAGAAGCAGTAGTAGCTAATAATGGCATTGATCATCTTCAACCATTAAAAACATAAAAAACAAATGAATAGGATAGCCACACGGAAAATATTTTAGACACATTTAAATTTTTCATAGCATAAACCTTAATTAAACTACAAACATATGAAACCTGCTTTTTCGTGACCCTCGTAAAAAATGAGATGTTAATGACACGTGAGGCGAATTAAAAAGCCAAAAAGACTTTGTATGAATTCGTGAATAAAACATGAGAATATTAATTAGTAAAATTACGGAAGGTACTAATTACTAAAGATCTGACGTTTTCTTGCGACTTTTCCTTTTACATAATCACATGTGCAATAAACATGAGTAGAGATTGGATCAATTCCCCACAATGAATTTCCTGATGAAGAACGAAAATTCATATTAAAATTAAATTAATTTTTTTGTTACAATGAACTTTTTATTTATTATTTACTTTAGTTAACGAAGAATCATCAATAGTTTTTATTTCATTTTTATACAGACAATTTTTTAGAAGAAATGGCTATAAATTTTGAAAGTGTCAGGGCCCTGCCAACACAAACTTTTATTCTGATCATCATTAGTTTCTCACTTTCAAAATCTTAGAGCACTAGCGGAATTCAAAATTTCAATAAATACTCCATGTTATCTATCCGGCATCGATCATCTTTCCCAATCAATTTATATTTCCGTTTATTAGTACCGATCCAGACGGCAAACAAACAGATGTCGTGGCCGGTGATACAAAGCTGATCTTGTATTTTGTAAAACCACGGATGCATTTTGATAATATTATCTTTATCATAATCCTATTTCCCAAACTCAATTTTTTTGTTTTATTGCTTCATCTGACCGCAAATTAAAGCTAGATAATGGGCATTTCATTTTTTACAATGCCGTCAGTGTACTGGTCGTCTGGTGTGGCTAGTAGTAGTAGGGAACCGTTATCCCCAAGGTTGATATGTAAAAGTGTAGTTAATTATTTGAGAGCAGTGTATTCATTGTTTTTCATATTTTTTAATTCCCGTAAAAATCTGTTTAATTAGTGAATTGCAATTCGTATATACACGTCTCTTCGACACTTTGACAAACAGAGAAGCTGAAAATAACTTCTGTATACGCTCTCACCAAAGTGGACTAGCACTTTGTTGGACTGTATTGCTTTCTAGAACATGCCATTGTTCAAGGGTCAATATCAATTCTTTCAGAAACTTTTTTTGCTTCTTCATGTGCTCCGTCAATTAAATTGGATTTCTGATAACACTCACCACAGTAAAAGAATTTTGTGCGGACATCGTTATTTTTTTTGTTCCTCTGGAGTTTCTAGCATATTAAGATTTTTAGGAAATATATATATATATATATATATATATATATATATATATATGTATATATGTATATATATATGTATGTGTATATATATATATATATATATATATATACATATATGTATATATATATATATATATACATACATACATATATAGTGAATATTTCTCATTGAGTATCTGAGATACGATACCTAAAATGAGAAAAAAAGTGTTGAGACTTTTATATCTAGTCTTTCAAACGATGCCTCATTCTATACATGCTATTAAAAAAAATCGATTTATTAATTTTAACGAAATTTCCATATCACTGAATATTTTTGAGTATAAGAAATATATGCGGACCAATATATTTCACTTCTATGTCAAATTTCAAGTTTCTACATCAAGCAGTTTTTAAGAAAAAACGACTGTATCCCACAGGCACATAACTGACCTCACGTAAGTATTCCGTATTTTCTTTTAAGATATGGAATCTTAAAAAAGTAGTAAAGATTAAGAAACTGATAATCTTCTCAATAATATACTTTTTCTGGCTGCGTGCAAACGTTTTCTGTAATATCCAATCGGATAAAATAAATAGGAAGAATCATCATCATATATCATCATCATATATATTAATACGCTAAGGTTAAGATGTTACTCTCCCTTTTTAGAAAAAACCTCACAACTAATCCACATAAATTATATATCATTTTATAGATAATTGCTTGCTCTACCGGCATCCACAACTAAAAAATTTATTATTGCTATTGTTTTTGCAAATTAATTAATTATTAAAATTATATACACAAAACAGCAATGCTGCTATCTAACGGCTCAACGTCAATATGATTGACGGTCGGTAAAATTTTTGTTTAATTTCAAATCCCCTCACATATAAATAAAGTGGCGCTTTAGCTCAATGCTTATGATACTTGCGCCTCTATATGTCAATTTTAGTAAAATATTTGTTTGATCTGTCATCTGAGCTTCATAATGGAATAAAAACGTAATAAGCAGTGTGCAAAATTAGAAATGAATTGAATACCTGCAATCAATTTTGATTTATTAAATTGAGTTGAATAATTTATAATGCGAAGACTTCGCACGGGTCACGCTAGTTAGTTTTAATTAAGAAGTTCTCAACATTTTTAATTAAGTCCCATAATGTACTCAAATAAAAATATATATGTATATGTATATATATGACGCAAACATTTTTCGACTGCTAAACCCTAAAGTTATAGACATTATGAAATGACCTCTTTACCTTGACTAAGAATAGTCAAACAAACTATAATGGTACCAATAATGTAGTGAAGATAGCGAATATTTTTAAACAAAGCAGCCGAAACGCAATAGATCCGCAGTCGGTCTCCGGGCGGAATAACTAAACGGTTTTAATGCACAAAATTCATTTTTTTTTATAAATATTTTTTTTCTCTTTTTTGTTATTGCGTCAATCAAAATTATTTCTTCAGGAAATTAAAGAAGAGAAAATGAGTATTTTACTCGCTTTAGTATTTAGTTTTGAATTAAAGTATAATTATTTGGACTAAACTTTTAAACCATCTTTAGCGATATTTTCGAGGAATGAGTTGCAAAAAAAACAATGTTTATGAAATAAGACCAAAAGGAATGCTTGTAGATGAATGTTTGATTTATTTTTTTACATCTAATCTATTATACACATATGCCTAGAGTTTATAATAGACTCAGCAAAATTGAAGTTTTTTGTCAAAAATATAAATTCGCCTTTAAACATATTTAACATAAAGGTTATTTTAACTATATTATAATCCCGCTAGTTAATGTATTTTTATCCCCTTGTTAATAAGATATATTTCCCTTTTTACGGGATTGTCCTAATTGATAATATAAATATTTACGAAAGCATTTTAAGTCCTCTACAATTATTTACCTAATTTTATCCGTTAGTAATTTAATTTTATTTGAGAAACTCTCAAGTGCGTCGCGCATGAAATAGGATTACATGACACTTGAGAGGTACGTAAAACTATCTTAATTTTAAATATATTTATGGAAAACACGATAATACGAAGCAAAATTTGTAATAACCGTGCGGGAAAAATGACTGATAGACATGGTATTGGGAAAACAATTGGTGTTATGAAACCAAGATATGACTTATGAGCTACAAATAAGAGTTGAATATTTTAAAGAACGTAAACATAAAAAATGTATTTAAATATTTAAAACTAAATAAAAAGACGAACTCGTATTTATATTTAATCTAATTATAAATATTTTTTACTTTTTGCCTTTAATCAAAACTGACTAAAAATTATCAAAACAAAGAAGATATTTATTATCGATTTGTTATTAAAGACGTGAAGCATTCACGTGTTTTACATCTTAAAGCAATAAATATTGCTTTTGAACATGAAAATCGCGCCCAAATTAGTGCGATGTTTAATTTATTATATTTATCTAATACTAGGGCTACTTGATCGTGACTCTTGGAAATATATCTAGAATTTTAGTTTAACAGCTTCTTCTTGGTTCAAAAATTTGAAATTTGTAAACCGCGATTACAAAAATTTGTGCAGATCATTTAAGACACGGTTATACATAACATGCATTTGTATTTCAATAAAAAACTGGTTTGGATCTGTTTTTTAAGCAGTATTTAAAATCAATGTATGCCGCTTACGGAAAAATTGTAACAAGTTTTTTTATTTTATTTCTGGCTTAAAAGGTGATCAAAAAGAAATTTCTTCATATCTGTTTTGAAAGATTCTGATACTGAGAATTTTATGTGGTAAGATGTCAGTTGTTGGAAAACTAATTCGAATTTAGTATTTAAACATAAATGATTATATCGAAATTCTACTTTATTTTTAAGTATGTGCCATTTAGGACAATAATCAAGCAGTTAATTTTCGTACTATATTTTTATAATTAGTAATTTCCATGTTATAAAAATGTATTCACTAGCAAGTTTTATACAGATTAATATATATGAGATATATGAGAGTATGAGCAGTAGAATAAATTCGCGTGTGGGAAGAATTTAAAAGGCATGTGGCCAAAAACTAATAAGTTTTATGTCCGTCAGAATCGTATACGGATACACCATTAGAACATTTCAGTTCTTTAAAAAACAATATTTGCAAGAAGATATGTTTTTGCTTTTCTGTTTTAGTATAATATAATTTATGGTAATTCACATTTACTTGGAAATTTGTGAAAGCCATCGCAATGGTGCAAAACGCACATTGTTGTGAATTCTCGCTCAATTTTTCAAAGAAACTATATTTTTCTTTCATTACTGGTACATCAACCAAAGTATCATTATAAAATGGTACTGACCGCAATCACATTTCTGTTTTATTTCGTTCATCACGCCCTGAAGATAAAATATCTGCCCGGAAGATATATGTTTAGTTACAATGTTCGCGGATTTAAAGCAAAATTAGCTGTTACTTGAACATTCTCAACCTTCTTATGTAAAAATGCAACTTCTATAATTTCATCATGTCCATCTATCCGTATGTATGTTACAGCATCGTAACTGCTTCAGTTTAAGGCCGATTATAATAAAATGTTTAAAGAAGAATTAGTAATTAATTAATTTTGTTCTAATGCGGCATATCTTTAGCGAGATATGAGTGTCTTAATTTTTTCGGAGTGTAGATCCTTTCACATAATCTTTCAAACAACTTCTGTCAAAAATTTGAAAAATTCTGGACACTGACTCACAGTGAGAACTCCAATACAAAGTTATTTCCGTCGACTTGAAATAAAAATTAAAGAAATATTAGTTTTACACATATAAAGGTGTTATTTGCAATATATTTACAAATATAATAAAAATAATATTAACATTTATGAACACTTTAATATAATTGCCATTCCATCTTAAGTGTTTAAGCTTTTACATATAACTAAAGTGGAACCCTCGAATCCTTTTAATTTTGCAAGGTTCTCTTCAAATTTTGTTTGATATTATTAAGCAATATTCTCAGATCATAAAATTATATAAAGAATATTTGTTGACGTAATTAACATTTTGAAAGTATTTCGATCTCAAGAAAAAACAAATAGATTTTTTTACTTTTATGGATGTTTCTTTCATCGTTTCATAGAAGGCGCTTAGCATTTTTATATTTGTAGGTGTATGTTAAAATTTATATTTTATTAAAAGGTGTTCGAAGATTTATTCTCCTAGAATTTTACTCTTTTTATTTCTTATCCCGTTGTCTTTTTACTATATAAAAGCCGTTTTTTTGTATTATAGTGTATAATAAACAAAATTTAAATAAACTAATAAATTTGTGTAAAAATATAAAATTCGGGCAGAATATAAATCCAAAAATACTAAGTTTTGGACAATAATTGGGCAACAATAATTGTGGAAATGATGCGCTTAAGAGTTTCCAAAATATGATTAACCTAAAAAATTGCGTTTAATAAACTGTACGAATTCTTTATTTTAATAAAAGCTTTGCCATTTGGTCACGTAGTTCAAAAATTAAATATCGATTTTGCAAATTTTCAGTTGTAGCGTTGGAAAATTTCAAACGAGTAAAAACTTAGTTGCTCTGATTAAAGCAAAGATTAAGTACCAGTGAACTTCGTTCATTTCGGGTCAGGTTTAATATTTTCTGCTTTTAAAATTCTTATAAATGAATTTATATAGAATATATTGCATAGAACATAATCAAACTACGTCATGAAATATACAAAAACATTATTTTGTAAATATAAAATAAACGTAAACCTAATTGTGTTTTAATTTTATTCTAATCATGCTATAGTTATAACCCGAACTCAATATTTTACAAATTTTGGGATATTTGGAAAATTTGGAAAGTTGGAGTTCTCCCAAAACTTTTTTGTCACTTTTCTGACCGCTTATAGCTAGTTATATCGAAAGTAAGTACTTAAAGTTTTTTAGAAGTTATACGTGATTTATAGGTTAATAAAAAAGAAATTTCCTTATATCTTTTTTGAAAGATTCTGAAACTGAGAGTTTTATGTGGTAAACTGTGAGTTGTTGGAAAATTATTTCAAATTTAGTATTTAAACATAAATGCTTATCACTTAAATCGAAATTCCACTTTATATTTAAGTATGCGCCATTTAGAACAATAATCAAGTATTTAATTTTCGTAATATATTTTTATAATTAGTAATGATGGGAGCGATTTTGTTGTTCATTTTCCTAATGGATTAGATGAGGCTAAAAAAGAGCTAAATTGTATTTCATTGATATGCATTGATGACATATTAAATTTTTAAAAGTCAAAATATTCATTGATACCCTCAATAAGAAAATCGTAAAAATATTTTTTTTATTATACATTTTAAAAGAGTTTACTGCCAAAGTAATTAGTGAAACGCACGAGTCTGAAATTATTTTCATGATTTTGTTTCATTAAATTAAAAGTTAGAATTTTTTTATAAACTATGAGGCTCCAGACCTTAATACTTAGTATTAATTTCATCTTGATAGCTCTGGTCATTCCTGCGACAGATAACAAAGTGACCCTGTAAGGCGAATTGCATAATTCCTAAGAAATGAAGTAATCCTACTCTTCCGTCTTTTCTTTTATCTTTCCGTGAGAGTAAAAATTTTCCCTAAGCTACGTTCCTTTCGGTTGTTCTAACTTATATGTTTACTGGGCACACATTAGTTAAATGTTAACATGAGATGAAATTAGGTGTAAAATTATCAAAATTTCTAATTGCATTTTTTTAGATGAAAAAAAAAATTATTGTTTAGTATAAATAAAACAAAATTAACAATTTTCTCTAAACAGTTATGCACACCTAGCAAAAGTTAATCGCAAATTGTTAAAATGAATTCCTCTAATTTTAATAAATTATTCCCCGGAATTTTTCTTTTAGATTATAATTTTTTGGTCAATAAAATGTTCTATAATTCTCGAAATCAATTATAATTTTGTCTTAATTTTAAACCTAAATACGTTATTTAAATTGAATATTTATAAAAAAAGATGAAAATTTTTAACTTTCATTTCATAAACATTTTGCACGTGGTTCACTTAACGAAAACGCGTCATCGTACATTTTTTGTGCGATAATGCCTAATTATCGCGTCGTGGGTAGATTTCAGTTTGGTACTATTATAAATAACTTATATGGCAACTGCCAGAGCAAGTTAGGCATACCTTATGAACAGAAAAAATATTTTAATTTTCAACCAGAAGTCATATTAGTTACTTAGGCTGAGTGCGGAATAATTTATTTCTATAAAAGTAAGCGTAAAAGAGGGAAACCTCACCACACTTCAGGTTTTCTTTTTAATTAAACTAAAGTCACATCCCAGATTAGAACCGCCCTTAATGATTCAAAATAACTCTGTGTATAATCCGGCCTGAGGAGCAAGCGTGATCAGTAAAACGGTAACCGTTGAGGTTATACAGAAATCCGTGAATAAGGATGTTCATATTGCCAACAGAGCTGCAATAAAAAGTGGCTGTAAGGTTCGTATAGAATATGTGATTTGGACGTTCACCGGCGATTTATATTATTCAATTTATATTATCGATTAATATTATTGAAATTTAACTACATAAATAAACAATAACGTCATTTTATTTAAGTAAGTCACCGTTCATTTTATTTTAATCGTCGCTGTTGTAAGTATAAATCAATGTGAAAACCAATGGAACCGCATTAATGAAAGTTGCAAAAAATTACATTACATTGATTGCTATGACGATTTTTGTATTAGTGTAGACGTGTATTCATATTTAGACGAAATTCGATTTTAAACTTTAATACGGAATTTTAACTTTAAGATGTACTATAAAAATAAGTATAATATATATATATATATATATATATATATATATATATATATATATATATATATATATATATATATATATATATATATATATATAATAAATTTAAGTCGATTTCTTCAAAATTTTAACTAGAGGATCATCATTATAGAGAGGAGACTCTCTAACGATAAATATTTAATATTTACTCGTGGAGACACAAAGTAGGCGTTTACAGTTCGCATAATTTTTACAGCTCCGTACTTAAAAGGCTCGAACGGAACCATATAGCTTGAATGACGCTATTCGTTTTTTGACTACCTATCTCCTGGTCAGGTGTCTTTGTCTCACAAATATTAGAGACTTTCTACTTCTACAGTGAGCTAGAGACTTTCTATTTAGTTATGATATCGCCGCAAAATCAATTATCGAATTTAAAATTAGGTTTAATACCATTTTTCGGTTAGACCTTAATTTAATATGGCGATATATATATATATATATATATATATATATATATATATATATATTATATTATATTATATATATATATATATATATATGTATATTATATATATATATATATATATATATATATATATATATATATATATATATATATACACATACGGATTGATAAAAACGTTTCTTTTAACTAGTCTTAAGTTCTTTGAGTGCAAATATAATTTAATTTTTTTTAATCAAAAACAATGGTGTAAGGATCGTCGAAGCAGTCGATTTTGAACTTCTTTTTATGAGCTCCTTAGCCCAGGGATCTTTTTTTACTATAATCCATCATCAATTATAAATTATATGTACATACATTGAATGTTATTAATTATTCAAATATATAATACGGAATACGTAATTGTTTATTTCATATAAAATAGATAATTCCATACACTAATCCTTAAGCTTTGTTCACAGTAAATGTTAATAGCCGAGAACGATGATTAATTAGGATACAATTGGCCAGTGGAAAGTTGTTGAATGAACGGATCACGGCACGGAAGTAATGAATGGATCATGGCGTAGTAACGATCACCTGAGGGGAAAATCAGCGTATGTTATTAAAATTATCATACTTCGGAAAGTGTCATTTAATGTATAAAATAGTCATATAAAAGATGTATTTTTTCTCAATAAACGGTTAAAATATACAGAAAGAAATATGAATGTTTGAGAAGAATCTTCATTCCATGGATATTTTCCTTAATATATCTAGAAATAATTTAAATCGCGGTGAGGGTTTTTTAATTACGACGGTTATATTTTCGTTAACATATTTTCATTTTACATTTGACGGCTCAGAAAAAAATGCTAAGAACTATAAAAATTTTATGAACAATTTTAAAATAAACGTAAAAATTGGAAACTAAAATAACTAAAAATTAGAACTGTCATTGGTCTTTTTCGAAAAGGAAAATTTGATCGTGAATTTATTTTCTATGTAATATATGCGTGTGTAATTCATTCATTTTGTTTTTTTCGCGCGTTCACATAGGTCAATAAAGCAAAGTTGGATCAGATTCGTATTTGGCTGTGTAATAAGAACCGGAAAATGAAATATTTGATCATCGTAGCATTCCTTTGTGTATAAGAACATACAGGGACAAGTTGTTACATGTGTTAATACTGTTACATATATAACGACAAATTGATGACACAGGATTATTAATAATCAGTTATAAGCCTCAGCATGCAACCTTCGGAGCAATTTGGACTTCATTTTAGTATTGTATACTTTAATTTTGTAAGCACCTTCATGAATATGTAAATATATATGTATATGTATATATATGTATATGCATATATTTATATATATATATATATATATGTGTGTGTGTATATATATATATATATATATATATATGTGTATGTATATATATATATATATATATATATATATATATATATGTATAAAAAAAATTATGAAAAAATTAATTATTGTCAAAAAAAATTAATTGTTCTCGTCACGATTAATTTCTATGTATTTTTATTTATTTACAAATCGATCGAAGCTAAAGTTAAAAATAAAATATAAACTTCTTTATATCCCGATAGAAAATAGTGTTCCTAACACACCTAATCTAACACATAAAATAATAACTACCTTGCATGCAACATTTATTGCAACCCATTTTTATTCGTTCGTTGGAAATAAAATATTTAAACAAAATATCTATTGAATTTTGTTGCTTGAAACAAATATAGTGTAACATGGAAAATATTATAGAATTACTTATTTTTGATATTTTTTGTACGTACCGCTTTTTCAAAAAACAGGTTACAAACATAGCAATATATTTCGCTGATGTGTATCAATTGCCACAAAAACAAATTACTTTTCAGGATTTTTTACAAACCACTCAAAATGTATTACCAGATGTTTCTAACAAAAAAACCTTTTCATTACTTGGCCACGTAACATTTTCACAAAACAAACGTTTGATAAAATTTTCTCTCCAAAAATGTTTCTATTGTCTTAACTTCAAGGAATGAATTAAAGAAGCCAATTGACTTACTGAAGAGAGGAGGAACGTTTAACTTTATATAATACTTAAAGAAAAGCTTACCAAATTTACTAAAAAGATGATACGGTGAGAAGAGAAGTTGAATATTATGTTAAGATTATAATTTGACCATTACGTTTAAGACTATTTTATGATTTGTTATTAAAGCGAAATTGGGGAAATTAAAACTGAATTATAACTAACGCCGTCTTTAACCTAATTCCTGTAAAGAAAATGCTTTGGAAGTAGCGTAATGCCAGATGCATATAATATTAGTACATGGTAAATAATTTTACCACACAATTTAACCACACACCCACCTTGTTAATTATTATTTCCGACTCTTCGTTTGTTATTTTCATCCATTTTCATTAAATAAATACGGGACGGATAACCTATCCTACCGTACATTTTCACTAACGCTTTCTCGTTTTGATTTAATCCTTTCGTTTCTGCTAGCACAGACAGATAACAAGTGTTTTAGATATGAAAACAAAATGTTCGATTATTGCGGTATTTTCGATTTATTTACCGAAACAAGCATATAGAAGTGTTTTTTTAATCAGTTCTTGAGAAATCTGCTATTAATAATCTTAGCATAAGATGATGCCATCATTTAAATAATGTGTATTCAATTATTCTAGAAAAATAATGTATTCGATGATATAATCAGTTTTATATGCTATTTATTTAGACTGTAATTTCAACACTAATTCATTTTATATTACTTTGTATGGAGCGATGCGAAGGGCTTGTCCGGGATTATGTTCATTATATTTTTAAGCCACTTTGCTCGTTCGTAGCAGACATCATCATATCTCAGGATTGAAGTCTTTAGTATGTATAGAATGAGGGTGTATTATTTTATCAGCCCCTGTTATATATATATATATATCAACACATTGTATATACCCGACTTGCATGATGTGCGCGTTGGACGCTATATAGTATACCTATAGCTACAAGGGTGACAAGTTGTGCAACATTAGTGCTGTGTATGTATATACTAGTAAAGTTACATAGTATACGTGGAAAATTTAATGTGTGTATACTGTGCATTGTTTAAATTATGTTTTAATTTGAATATTATTTTAATTGTTTAATTGTAGGCTTGCTGTGTGTAGTACAACAGTTAGAACTAAATATCTTAATATGTTTTATAATCCCGTACAGCGTAAGCTGTAATGTGACATTTATTTTAAATTTTAAAATATCAATGTCGATATCCGGCTTCTATCGGGCTGCCTGAAACCGGAAATATTTTCATGGGAAACTTTACGTAGTTATTTGGAAATCTACTTTCGTGTAGTGAAATAGATGGCAAGTTGTTATGCTAAAATCATAAAATTAAAGTAAAACAAAAGAAAACACACATTTGCGAAAAAAATATAAAAAATGCAACGAAAACTAGAAAATATATTTCAAAATCGGACATGAAATTATTAAATAATTTATAAAATTAAACGGTACCAAACTTTTACCTTCAATGTACCAGTCAGTCAAAAAGCAGCATTGTAAATAAAATAATGATCAACATTTCGAAATTTGTTCCTTTATTTTAGAAACTTGTTTCAAATTATACGCATTAAATAAGCTTAGAAACTTAAAACGTCATCTGCAAACAAAATAAAAGAATGCTCGTCTGCGTAATTATCGTTATATAAAGAATTTAAAGTGAGTTTTTATTTTATACTACTAAATGCACATGAGCTAATTATTAAAAATGTGTAATATGTTAATAATCCCTTTGCATATTATTGTCCATTAATTTTAAGAAAAATATTTCATTTTATTCAAAGCAACTAATTTTTTAGGTTTTTATATTCCTGTCAATATCAGCCAAGCTTATTTTGTTATTTATTATATTCGTAAATACTGTTACTGTTTATTGTTTTATAATTAGAAAAAGTTCTTGATGACAATATTTTGGCCTCATTAGCAAATTCTGCAAGAAAACCGAATATCATTGGTATATTGCATTGGTTTAAATCTTGTGTCCTTTCATTTTATTGTAAACCGAATAAAAATTAAATTGGATTAAATAAAGTTTCATTCACAAATGAAGGGAATACTTATTCTCAAATTCTTTTTTAAAATCTTTAATTATACAGATATCACACTTTTCCTACAAAAATAAATACGACAAAATTCCAAAAATTAACTGATAAACTTGTTGATAAAATGCTTTATTTATTTAATTTTGTACTTTTTCATTCTGTAGGCTTTTTCAATTCATTAAAAAAATCTGTATCATCACGTAAAAATATTTATTTAAGTTTGATATTATCAAATGGAAATGTAAAACGCTGACTGAAGTTTTTTGAAACACTGTCCTAATTTATAAAGGTATTTTTATAGGTGTGTTGCTTGTGTGGAAATACTAACAAAACGTTTTATGCAGACTTTATATTTGAAGTGAAGAATGAGCAAAAACTTGTATATAATATCATACCCTGCCCATGCCCATAATCCTGGAATTAGAAGTCTTCTAAGTTCAGGCGTAAAAAGTGGAAAACCACCTACTATCATTTTCATATAAAAAAAAACAACAAAGGCATTTCGATATATAGAACCGTTCGTTTCAATCGTTTTAAAATTTTGTGAACAAAATAATATTATATTGTTCCACGTTTCAAAATGGCGATTACAAGATGCTTACGCATAAAATTAGACTTGGCCCACGAAAACTTTTTAGAAATTAGCATGTTTTCATAAATTTTTGAAAACATATCCCAAGTGATTTAGCCCACCCTTAAATATTATCTTTTCAATATAAAGTGTACATGTTATAGTAATTTTAATTTTACATCAATTAAATTATAAAATATTTAAACAACTGCACTGTAGCCGTATTTTCCGAAAATTAATGAGACAATAATAAAGATTATAAAAATAAATTTTTAACTGCGAATTCGGCTTTATCTAAATCATGCTCCTTTTGGATAATCCTGTAAATCGGATAATTAGTTTTTTTGAAAATTTAATTTGTAAATAACTTTTTATTGCACATAGAATTATAATTTCCCGAAATTACAGATATTTAAAAACCAAGATCTTCCATTTTTTTATTTTAAATTTATTAAATTTATTAATATGAACTGTTACCACCTTTACGTATAATAGATAACAAAACATATCATATGATAAAAATTTTTTTGGCTCCGTGTGAACACATATGACATATTTATTACCATGAATATTCGTGAAATAAAAACTTAATTTTCATTACGCTTAGCAAGGTCTTCTGAAAGAAGTGACGGAAATGACGATCATATTAAGAATTTAAATACCGTTCGGCTTTTTGGCAAACAAGTGATATTAAACACAATGAAAATCTAAATAAATTATTCATATATCATCCTTTGACAGACGTCATAACCTATGTCAGAGACTTAGGACGGTGACCTCTCGGTTAAACGTTTGATTAAAATTTGATTAACAAGTTTTCACCTTTGCTGTGGTTAAATCGATGTAGGCCTGTTTATTCACTAAAGTTTATTGACTCTGTGTGTCACTCCTTTTCCACTTCGCTACAGTTGAGTCGCGTGATTGAATTATTAAATTTTTATGAATTACATATCTTTTTAAAGTTGTATAATTTTCCAGGTAGAGGTCCAAAGATATATTATTTCAATTTAATCTTGGCTAACATCAATTACTTAACGAAATGAAGCACATGTTGCTTGCATATTTAAAGAACTTGTTCTAACAAACTTTACTACTGTTTTTTGTAAAGCCAATTCTCATGGATTGTAATTTTTTTGAGGGATATATTTTAAGCGAAAAGTGTTCCGTGAATATAACAAAAGAACATTCTAAGTGTTTTCTTAAATAAGTATTTCCACAGTTCTGTATTATATATGTTCAACATAGTCATAATTTTTAAAATTTATGGTAAATAAATTTTACAATAAAATTAAGGAGATAGAAAAGTTTATATATTGTTGGGTCCTGATGTTATAAAAATAAAATTATGAAAGAAATTAAAAATTAACACCCAAAAACTTTTATTTAAATCATCAAATATGATTAAGTTTTTTTTTTAAATTCCGCTATTTTTCATAATATTTTAAAAATGGTATTTTTATGTAACCTTCTGAGCTAACTAGGTGAAACAAAATGTGTCCCAAAGTATCCTCTTCAAACATATATGACGTACTGTTCCACGAATCTTGCTAACACATTTAAAAATGATAGAAATTTGTATTTATTTTTAAATTATTGTTTCATTTATTTGATTTTTCTTGTTCTTTTTATTTTTAATGATCAATTTTTCATATATAAAATATGTAATATGTGCATGTTTATGAATATAGCTTTTCATGTTATGTACATATTTTTATCACAAATATTATCTTATTTTTTAATTTTCCTGATTATAAATGACTGAACTGGCTAGTTTGATGGAGGTTATATAAACCTAACTCTTTGAAGTTCGAGTTTTATGAAGACATTAAAGAATATCACAAAATACATCCACGCGATTTCTCATCCTCAACATTAATTCGACAGGTTAGTAGGTCCAGTCGCCTTAGCGTCGAAATATTTAACATTTAAAACTAAGAGAGCTGTTGAAACGATATAACTTACGTATGTGCAAATTGACCAGCTATTAATAACGAAATAATTTCAAAATATTTTTAAGTTATTCAGTAACATTCATTGAATAATTAACTGGTTGTAATAATTATTTCATGTGGAGGTTCAAGGCAAAAATGTACCTCAAACATGAAAAATGATCAATTGTTACATGATATTATCGATGGTTATCATAGGGGATGGACGCATATCCATTAAATAAACATTTAATAAAAATCGTTAATGCATCCATAACTTTTTGAGACCAATTAACAATGAAAAAGAATTATGTAACAGACGATTATTTGAAGCTGGAAAGTGTGTCGAATGCTCTTTAGGCGTATTATGTACCAAGTGGAGAATATTCAACAAAACCATCGAAATTAATGTTAATCATGCTCGTTTGATTATCAAAACCACGTGTTTATCATATAATATAATTAAACATTTGTAACACAACTCGGGTAACATAACCGATAACTTTTTAGAATATTCATCTCGAAGGACAGGTGGTCGAACAAATAATAGTTCTTCGTCTTATGCAAGAATAATAACGTAAGAATAGAAAAAAAATTACCGAATATTTTTCAACTAACCAAATACCGAATCAACAATAAAAAAACTACAGTTTTCATTATTGCAAGTATATTTTATTTCTTCACTTAATTTTTTAATAACTTGTTTGTTTATACGATTTGAATCCCGAGACATCCACATAGCAGGGCTCTCAATAATAGCCAATATAAGCACTTCGACTGTCGACACAATTACATTAATGCAAACGTACTCTTACAATTAATGTGAACGTACTCTCATTCGCTACGGAAATCACAAGCTGATAGTATTGTTCACTTTTACTGTAATCCCCCTTGATGCAGCATCAGGGGGGAGAGGAATTCTAGTTGTATTTTATAACCAGATTTTCTAAATATAATCCTAATATGCTTTGTTTGAAATAATATTTGGTATGTATTGGTGGAATTATATTTTAAACTAATTTTTACGGCACGGCTTAACCATAAATCAAGTTATTAAAATACGTTAAAACTCTACGTGGCGAAGGAAATCAATAATTTTTTATCAAACTATCTATCCCGGCTTTGCCCGGAATAGAGTAGCATGGCTACGTTTTATTTTAAATACTTTTATAATAATATTGAAAGTTAAGTTGTAATCGTATGGGTTTATTTATTCATACTCCTTAGTCGACAGCTACTAAGTATAGCGGTTCACAGGAAAGACCAAAGTTAGTACAGACCCAAGTTATAATAAAAGCCCTGATAAGTAATAATTTGTAATCATAAGTTATATACATCAAGGTAGCTACATGGTTATTTTATTAAAAATTCAATTAAAAAATGGTACGAAAGTAGTAAAACAATTGATTTGAAAAACAATTTGATGGCGAGAATAACAATTATTTGTCAATTGATACATCGCTTTAAATCACCTTTCCACTTGTCACTTATATAAGTAATTCGCGACACTTGGACCAAAGTATAATCGATATAATAAATAAACAGTATTCACTTTGTCAACACCATCAACTAGACAAATTCTAAATTATAAACGACAGTTCGCAGACATTTATTCATTACGCTCGCAGATCCAGCAGACTCGTGGGAAATAAAGATCATGTAAGATACATCCCCGTAAATCTTCTAAGGAAGGTCGCGGCAATACATGCATAGAATAAATCATAGCAATATAAAAGCTCATTTTCCATAAAATATTAATCAAAAATCTAATTTACAAAAACAGTAGAATAAATAATAAGTGATGGATACAAATTAGATGAGATTTGGGTTGACCAAACTATTTTCAAAAATTTGTGTATAAATATGGGATTATAATTAAGTTATGTTAACACAACCCCACATATTCATCCAATGACCACAATTAGTGTTAATATGATTTAAAAGTTCTAAACTAGGATTCAAATCTGTTTTAAACTAAAATATGTTACATTTAAACTGAAAAATAAACATTAAAAAAGTAAAAGAAAGTAAAAAAGTAGAGAAATACTAATCCATCGTCATACCAAATTTCCACAAGCTACCTATTAGTGTCAGCTTACGCACGTAATTAAATACCGTCCCTGAAATTTGGCACTGCATATTGCAATAATTTCAATTTAAAAATATATTTTGAACTCGATCTGACACATTTTTTTCACAATATTATAAATTTGTCAGCGAAACAGCTCCAAGTCACGTAACAAAAAACGTTACACGCCTACTCTATCCTGTAAAATGTGAGCTTTAGAGTTTTCATTGTTACATGCGTCCTGTGAATGCTTAAAACTCGTCTAGTTTGCATGCTTTCCAACTTCTCCTTCCATTAAGAGCGGGATTAAAAGTAATTAAGGTGACAGAGGCTTTGCTCATTTTAGTGTAAATTTTCTTTATGCTTTTTACTTTAAACTTCATTCCATTGAGCTTAAAGTTATTTTCCTACATAAAGATCAAGATAGTAATTAAAGTAATATATGAATATTAAGGTAATATTTTAAAGCTAAGTGGCTAAATGAAATTTTTTACGTTACTCTTATATTAATTTTAGTTTATAAATAAATGCTATACTATCAAATTAAAAACTATGTAATTAATGAAAGCGCTTTCGCCTTCGCCTTCCCCGTTCTTGTTTTTACAATATCCAATAAAGGTGACATTCATTGCTCTTGGATCCTATTTCCATACCCTTTTTGAAAAATGAATCATCGCATCGCACCCAAATACTCTCAGATGACTGATATCTGGTTCTTTTCCTGTACACCCCTCTTGTGGAGTTCTATATAATTCTATATAGTCCTCATTTTGGTGCTGTACTCATTTTGGTGCTGTACCCTGTTTTGATGCATAGGCTCGCCGTTTGATGTTTAGTCCTAGCATTCTTTACGAACTTTACGTATCGTAGATTGAAGAATTCGACATGCGTAGGATCGATCAGCGTGACGAAGCTTATTGAAAGCCCTTTGCCCCATCAAGGAAATACACAATATTAAAGTAATTCCTTTTATCTGGTGCAAACTTCATTTTTAAACACACACACACATATGTATATGTGTATATATTATATATATATATATATATATATATATATATATATATATATACATATAATATATATATATATATATATATATATATATATATATATATATATATATATATATATTTATGTTTTCACAACTGACAGTTAAAACAATTAACTTAAATGTAAGCATATTAAAACAAATATCATTTTCTAAGTCATTGATCAATTTGGTGTTACATAATGAGAAATTTTATTTAAGACCTTAAATTACAAATTATTTTATTAAAGTTCACATAAACATTTTTTGTAATAATTTTCCCTATCAAAAGTTGACAAAACCTAATGTTGAGTTGAATGTAATTATAAAACTCATCATTGATACATAAAAATACTAACAAATTTCATCTATAAAGCAGACGTTTCTAGACCTAGCATTGACTTCATGAAATTGTGTCGTTATTATGTTGTAAAATTACTGTTTAGATATTTGAAATATTACATAGGAAAAGCTGAGCATTTCATCGGTTATAAACTTATAATTACACACTTTTAAAGTTTAAGGCAGAATCCATATAATGGATTTTTCTTCTTTTCTATCGCCTTGGATAATTTAAAATACAAAATTTATTATGCGACTAAGTTAATTTTTAAGACATATTTTATGTATGGTATATCACAGATAAGTACCGCGGTTATTTTATAAATGTTTTTGCCTTACTAATTAATGAAACATAATGCGGATAAATGAAACAAATATAATGCAGATAATGGTAAAAATTAATTCATTTATTTCAGGTAATTTTAGTAAATGTATATTTTTGCCTAAAGGTTCTACTGGTTTTTGTAGTTTATTTGTTTGTTAAAGTGTCGATTTACATAATACGCGGAGAGTGTTAAGGCAATAAAAAGAATCGCCTAGCAAAGTTTAACCTCATTCCAAATTAAAGCAGAAACAGTGAATTTCTATGTTCACGACTTTTTAACTCGGTGAATTTGTTACAAAAAAATCTACTAAAGATTTGTAAATTTTCATTACATTTCTTTTATCATAGTATTTAAGCAGAGAGTTTTAAAATAAATCCAGGAAAGAAAGAGTTTCACTTTCATAATTAAATGAATATCTATCTTGATTATTACTAATATAGTTATGAAATTGAATAATAATTTTGAATAAATGTCTAAATAAATTTACCTAACGAATATTATATCTAGTGCAAAGTGCGTCTGCCATATCGGTACACGCAACTTACTTCTCTTTCGTGTTATAGAAAATTTAAATAGGAGAATTAATTTTTTTGCTATGAAGATAAAAATAATAATAATAATAAAAGATTTCTCCTGTGGAGGTGAAATAATAATAGATTTTGTGATCTGCCCATTTGGCTCATTGTAAAATAGAATAGATGCTGCTCTTGCAAAATTTAATTTTCTCTGATTCCTCTTTACCCTTCATTTCTTTCTTTACTCTTACAATTGTCACAGTTTGTAAATCTTAAACGAAATTACATAGTTTTTTTTAATTATTCTGTCATATCCAACTGCTCATTAACTTTTGCTAAAGTGGATTTGCATCTATGTGTTGGTTGATATTCCTAATAAATATTTATTCAGTTTGCCGTTACCGAAGTAAAACGGTTTCAAAAGGTTTTATTTGTCTAATTATTTATTAAAGTAATGTATGAGAATTGCTAATTTTTATACGATAGAGAATTATGCATCATTCACCTTTCACAATATCAATGAAAATAGTTAGTAATCAAATTGTACCTAAAATGTATACATACTTGTTTATCTGTACATAAGTTACAGAGACACAAAACAATGACGAAAATATATTCACATTCAGTCTTCTTGGATATATTATTCGCCTTTATTACATTAAAGCATACTAGCCGAATAAATAAATATAAAGCATCCATCGCTCGCTAGGCTTGGGTTCCTCCATTGTATATGCTTCACTCCGTGCACAATAGTGAAGCTTAAATACATGAAATATTCTAGATTTGCCATATTATGGGCTTTGGTTTGAGTTTATTTTATTAAAAAGTGTCTTTTATATATATGGCATGTAATGTATTCTTCAGTATATTCTCTAAAACATTATTAATTATAACAATATATTAATATTACAAAAAATTTAATAGGTAAACTTTTTCCTTCAAGCAAATTGATGAACATAATTGATGATGAAAATAATTGATGTTGTAATGGATGAACATAAAAATAGCATAGGTTACATACGTCCCATTAATATAGAATAATTTGAGCCATCAAAAAAATAAATAGATGTGATCAAGAAAATCGTATTTTCAAACATAATTTGTTTTGAAAGTAATTTATAATATTGAAGAATTATATTTTCGAACTTAACTGGGGCTACAAAGAAAGTCATACCAATTATCTAATTTGCAAAAAAAAAAATAATAATTTCAAGAAAAGTTTACCAAACAATTTATATTTTGAAATTTGAATTTATTTTTATCACCATTATTAAAAATGTAGCAGACATTTTTGAGAACTTTCATTGTTATCTTCGTATTTTGCCTCTTTAGTTTAGCATTAGCGTAAAATATACCACATCGTGAAACAAGCAGAACAAGTCGACACACATAATTTTTGTAGTATTTAGAATAAAAACATAATGAAACGTTGAATTAAAAATGGTTTTAGATAAGAAGCCCCAAAAGCTAGGCTGTATTTGATTTCAGGTTGTGACAAGGGAATAGGTTTGGTAAACTGATTTTAGGTCGGCAACTAGAGACTTGTTTAAAGCCATTTACTGTAACGCAGTGAGATGATATATTGAAGAACGAGTACTTAACACTTAATATTAAAATACAACATAAACACCTAGGGCTTTAAAATAAATTAAATGAGTTACTAACGCTGTATACAGAAGGTTTACTTTTATAATTGTGACGTGTTAATGCTGAACGTGAACACGGGATTGGTTAACAAATGTTTACAAAAACATTTAGACAAAAAACAATAATAAAATACTTTTTTCAATTTTAAAACAAACAGTGATATCGGACTAATAAATGCGTTTAAAGAGATATACTACGTTAATTTGCCCAGCAGTAAGTTGACATAAACAGACTAATTATTTTTCGTTATGTACATATATTTCCCTTTGTGATAGAAGTAAAAATTATACTAAAATTCGATGACTTAATATTTTACAGTAACTCTAAAATTATAATCTGAGGCAAATGGATAAAAGAGATAGGTAGAGTGTATAATATATCAAAAACTATATATGCACTTGTGTAGTTTTTTTTTTAAATATTTGGAAAAATTACCGGACGATTGATTTCCTACTTGTACCCGATCGAAGCCAAACCTTATTAATCTTGCTTATATCTTAACCTCTCCGTCGGGCTGTTCATTAGAGGGCTATATATAGATTTTTGTATTGTTTAATGATTACTATTAAACAAAAATTATATTATTTCCCAATGTTTATCAAATAACCCATTGACAGTGTATATATATATTTATATATATATATATATATATATATATATATATATATATATATATATATATAAGTGATTCTGTGCATCAAACTAAGTAGAAAATGTTAAGAAACTATTTGAATTCTCAACCGTTTCCAAAAAATCACTTACAAAGTTGAGATTTTAACAATTAAATTACAATTTTTTACAGACATTCTTCAAATATATGAATAATGAACACTTTCTTTGTTTCGAATATACAGTTGCGACTCCAAAGACAAAAAAATTGAATTTGTTTACAGAAACATGCTCAAATATCCTTCCTTCGTTTGATGCACATAATCCTCTGTGTGAATAATAAACATATTCTTTGTTCAGACCTGTACACATATTTTCTTTAAACTTGACATTGATACAACTTATAAATTCGTATATCAGCATCACAATTTTTTTTATATCAATGAAAATCATTGATGTAAAAATAATTTTAAAATTACTACTTTATGAATAAACTAAAATTACTTTCAAAGTAGGGACAAAAATGTAGTATAGCTATTGGGTGTAATTTCCACGAATCTTACTAGAGTGGAGAGGCTGTTTACATTTTGTTTTGATAGTACTGTATTTAACTGTGTATTCACAACCACATGCTTAAAGAGTTCCTTTGTTATTTTAGTGCTAAAGACTTAGAATGATTCAGTAAATACCCTCATTATCTTAATATATTTAATTTTAAATTGCAAAATCTGTTTCATAACTTTTTCTTTTGATTCACATAGAGAAACGCCGAATAAAACCATTACAAATTAATAATTTTTAAGTTTTATTCTGAGCAGGAGTCTGTACAATATAGTTCGTTCATATTAACTTGTAGTGTGTGCAGAGTGACGCGGTCAGTTCCCCTGGGTTATTTATTTGAGAGCTTATTGTCATTCTGCACGCACAGTGCTTTGTATCATCTTGTTCATACGGAACTGTGTAAGTCCTGTTGCTGAATAGACACGGATATATGTGACATAGTTTCAACTTAAAATATTATCTCCAAAAAAAATAACATTCTAATATCTTTTGTGAATACAAATAATTATGAATTCACTAATATTAGATGTAAATGAGGGTTTCAGGTTATTTGTATAACAAAATTTTAACTAAAAAATTTACAATATGTAATACTTTCATTTATTTATAATGTGAGCACATACGTACCATTGAATATTATAAACTATAGTCGAAATATAAATAACATTTAATACATTTCGATGCGAAATTCCGTTAAACATTCAATTGCGTCATTTAAAGGCTGACGTACATCGGACGCACCCCCAATCATCTAACGCTAGGACTCATATACATGTATTAAAACCCGCAAAGTGAGCTACGCTCATTATACAATTTGACCGCAAGGTGACACCCGGAAAGGTAGCTTTATAAGGCTTAAATTACTTTTAAACAATAATTACTTGCACACATTTTCGTACAATAATAAAGAAAAACAATGGTTTAAAATTCAGATGTATTGTCATAAATGTATTACTTGTTTCAGAAGCAATTACGCTAAATTATATATATATATATATATATATATATATATATATATATATATATATATATATATTATCTTATATTTGACTTAAATGAAATAAAAATTTGTAAGAGATATTGCACTTCTAAAATATATAAAGTTTAATATTTGGATTTAACAGAAAATCACGATTATAGTACTGATCACGAGTTGAATGAAGTTAACTGGAGGCTTCTGTCTTTGAGACTATCACAAGACCACTTCTCTTGCAATAAATATCCTTAAAAGTTAAGTGGAACGAAATCTTAAATGAGCTATTCGTGTTCAAAATCGCACTGACAATATTCCGAAACAATTGCCTCAATGTTACGTTGCGGGCTTAAACTCTTCATATTAATTTTGATGAGTTTAAACGTTAGCATTTCATCTGTGATACGGGACACTCTTATATACTTTATATTTAAATAATTGATAATCAAAATATATAATAATATAAATATATAATAAATAATATATAAAAATATAATATATAATAGATAATGAATATTATCAAATAGGTTGTGAAAGGATTTACTTATTTATTTAATAGCGTAGAGAGATTCTTTAAAAGACTAAGACTTCCCATTTGACTCAAGAAATAGAGCTAAATTTCTTACATAGTTACTGCCAAATTAATTGGAAATCTATTTAATATCGAAAAAAAATAGAGGGTGACGAATTTAGTTTCATTATTAATGATTCAAACCGTATAACATCGCTAAACTTTAATGTGAATTCTTTAAATATTTTGGTTGCAATTTATTTAAATGTTTTAATGTTAAATAAAATTAACAAATATGTAAATTACGGCAAACATCAAGAAACTATTTCGCAATAAATATGTGTATTTAACATACAGTATTGGGTTAAATTCTTGTTAGATGGGGTGTATTCCATATCAGTCATACGTTACAAACCGCATTTATCAATAGATTCCCATAATCGACTACGGTTACTTTTTGCAAATAAATGTAGATAAATTTAATCCATTATGGGAATGTAAAAGTCCGATGAAACAAAATTTGTATTGACACATTCGACCTCATAGGAATATAATGTTAAAGAAGCAAAACCCTGCCCATACAATCCGAAATTCGCCATTAACCCGATTAAACTAATAATAGTCCTATCAGATCGACGCATGCGGTAATACATTTATTCTGGCCTGTACATAATTAAATTATTACATTGGAATTGAAATTATTGTAAACGTTTTGTTTTCGCAACTGCGTCGAATTATAACTAAATGAGGAAGGGCAGGGGATTATTTAAAATTTTTATAATTTATATTTTTTTAAGTTTTGTTATTAAAATAAATTATTTAACCGTCGCTATAAATAATCAAAATTCAGATAATAATATCCAAAAAAAAATTTACACATACAGAAAAAATGATATAGTAATTTCAAACTATCTAACTAGGACAAAAATAACCTATGTATATTGCATGTGTGCGGCGATATCATGGAGTTACGAACTCATCTCCAAATAAAAAGCCAAAGCGACGTTTAAGGTCGGCAGTGACAGTGATACTTTTATCACTTTATGAATGCACATTTTGAATGTGGTTTTTGAATGGTTATTTTTAATTCGACCCTGGTATAATACGCTGATGATTAAAATAGTGATATAAATTCAAAATGATGCAGTTATTTATAATTAAGCTAAAGATTTAATATTTATTCTTTAATGTTGGCGGAAGATATTGTTTTGTTGATATCAAGTGAGCTAAACGTCACAATTTTCTTTTTAATATCTTACAAATTCTTATTTTTGAGTAATTATATTTTGATTATAAAGATTTTTATTTATGTCTGTTGGGTTTAGAAATTAATATCGATAACATTGCAAAAAGTTTTAGAATTAAAATACGAAAGTAATTATTTTGAATAATTTCTCAAAATAAATTAATGGCGAACGAGCACTACTTCTTCATTCTATGTATTATTACGTAGTATCTATTTAAAAAAAAAGTGAAATTCACATTTGATACTAAACTAACGCAGCTAAATTTCAATGAAATGTGTCAGTTATTTAGCAGATGTTAATTATACAATAATAAATAATTGGAATATTCATTAGCGTGTGCAAATTGTCTTATTTACGCTTATATAAATGGAATGATCGACAGCAAAACAGACTATTAACCGTTACGTTACGTATGTAACTTTCACAGACGCATATTTAAAAAATATATTTTTTAAGTGATGTAATTACAAATTTATTATTTTCTGATTTTTTTCTTTACTTGTGCTGTAAGACCCTATTTCTTGCTAACTTTAATGATTCTAGCTCTACGGGAAGTACCCTGTAGGTTTTGATTTTTTTGTGAATGTCAAAATAGGCGGCGTGAATGGTCGTATTTTTTCATTGCGTTGATTTTTCACAGCTCCAAGGATCCGTAGACCTCAGTATTTGATATTAATTTCAACTCGATACCTCCATGCGTTCCTGAGAAAAAGGGTTTTGACAAACAGACAGATGGACAACGAAGTGATTTTATAAGGGTTTCTTTTTTTCTTTTGAGGTACGAAACCTTAAAAATTAAATACAAATATTATTTATAAGATTATATAAAAACCTATAATTCTCAAATATTTGAGAACTGCAAATTGTGGTCAAAGAGGTATTTTCACTCACACAAAATTTTACATGAATTTATGGACATTCTAGGGCAATTATTAACAAATCGTTAAAAATTAATAAAATGTGTAATTTTTTTTAAAGCATATTTTACCATAATCCATTGACATTACATACACGAAATATTGGGACTGACGTAAATAACCCTTACACATATATTTCATTGATACAAAGCACCGACGAGCAAAAAACAATGGCTTAAACGACATCGCCCTATACGAAATCGTCGCAATAACAGTCGGAAAAATTCACTCGTTTGCCGTGCCTATTTAGTCCTATCCAAAGTGCCTCTCCAAAGAACAGTAGCCGGAGGCTATTTATTTTATTATCTACGAGAATATCGTCACTGAACCAAGTGTTCACATCACAATGATACAAAATGAATAAAATAGAAACAATAATATGGACGAATGTGTTACTGGATGCTTGATGTAATAAATAAATATCAACATTTTTTTTGCACGTCACCATTTCATGAAAATGTATGTACATGTGATATTTACCTTTTAATATTTGCATAAAATGTAATAGTTATCTACAGCTACCTCTCTTTGTGGTCTGGTAATTGCATTATTGTAAAATGTCTGCCCGGTCCTTAAATCTTGATTTTGAAATTTTTAATTATATGTGTTGCATCAATAAAAACTTATTATTATCGTGAGCCCTTTAAAATTTATTTTTATATAGCATTGTCACAATTTTCCGTTCTTAGTGTACTTTGTTCCATTTAGAAAAGCGAACGATTATTTTGCATTAATTTTTTCTTTCTCAAGGCTTTTCGTACTTATTTCAGTAATCTTTAGTGATTTGGAAAACTTTGGTAATTGCCCTCTGTTTTTTTATCTATTCACCAGTAGGTAAAGGTAATAATCATATGGGTATGAATATTTTTAGGAACATACGTGGGTATTGGGATGATTTTATAATAATAATATGTATCTTTCTTTAACAATGGTTTTTCTAACATATAAATAAGTTTAATCTTATTTTGTATGTATTAACGACAATATTTTGTTCTACTGTTATATTAATATTATTAATACCATTGAACTAATTAGTTATTTTTATAAAAAAAAGTAAATTACCAGTTTCCTGGATTTTAAATAAATTTGTAAAAAATCTGTAGTGTTAAAAATTGATTGATGTAATGTATTTAATTGACTAAATGATATCGAAGTTTCCATTTCACATATATACACATATACTGAGCGAAAATATTTTAAATTATAATATATAATACATTGAGAAATAAACTAAAGAGCGATTTGAAATATTTGATCAAAATATAAAAGCTGCATAAATTTATAATTACAGTAACTCTCTTCTCATCGAGAAATCTTTCTTTGCACTTAATTTCTTTTTTGTAAACTTAGACTTTCAGGGGACTTCGTTTCTTTTTGTATAATTTGTCGGATAATTGCATTAGCAGCAATATTGTTTAATTAAGATGAGATCATCAAAACCAAGGAACGTCAAGAGCAGTTAATACTAATAGAGTTTCAGTTAATACTATAATTAGCACAATAGCACTGCATGATGTTAGCTACTTTTTAAGAAGTTTTGCTTCTGATTAACATATTATTTGCATTAACAATTTTTATTTAATTTAAAAGATGTAATAAACAAAATACAAACACAACCGCTGAACCGTTAGAAAATTATATATATATATATATATATATATATACATATATATATATATATATATATATATATATATATATATATATATATATATATATATATATATTATGTTCCTAAAAATATTCATACCCATATGATTATTACCTTTACCTACTGGTGAATAGATAAAAAAACAGAGGGCAATTACCAAAGTTTTCCAAATCACTAAAGATTACTGAAATAAGTATGAAAAGCCTTGAGAAAGAAAAAATTAATGCAAAATAATCGTTCGCTTTTCTAAATGGAACAAAGTACACTAAGAACGGAAAATTGTGACAATGCTATATAAAAATAAATTTTAAAGGGCTCACGATAATAATAAGTTTTTATTGATGCAACACATATAATTAAAAATTTCAAAATCAAGATTTAAGGACCGGGCAGACATTTTACAATAATGCAATTACCAGACCACAAAGAGAGGTAGCCTTTATAACATTATTCCTGTTTACAAGCAAAAAGTAATTACAGAGATAAGACTTTAAAAGCTACGAAAACCGGTAATTAAAAAAAAACAAGAGTATTATTATCGAACAGATATTTCAATGAAACTGAATTTTAAAATAATTTATTTTCCACAAAATATGGCCTATCGGATGGTTTCTTCAAAACATGTAAATTATTTTCAATCGCATTGTGTATCGACTAAGAAAAACAGCGACAATACAAAAGCTTTTAAAATTAGACATTCCTTGTTAATATTAATACCTATATTACGTCAGTACAGGTAGTCATGTCATATTTAACATTGACTAATCTAAGCGAACAGGTAGCGGAGAACACGATATGTGCGCGAGTAAAATGATGGGACATTATTAATACTCCGACATCATGAAAACGGCCGCGCCTGGGAGAATGTATTAGCATTCGTGGGATACGCGAGTAACGTCGCCTATCTACATCAATCTCGCGCATTTACATCACCAACACACACTGACGATGCTTATTCGCAGATCAGTGGTGCTGACGAGTACGTGAGAGAGGGAACACATCGTCGAAATAAAGGGTCTGTCATCGGATTACTATGAATTCGTTAGAAACATTGTTTAATAACGTAAATCTGTTTGTCGAGTTACTTATATATTTTAAAAGCATTGACCGAAATTGATATTTTCCATACAATTTGTGAAGCAACCAATATTGTTACGATTTTTTCTGAAGTAATTTTGGAAAAGTATATCAGCATGGATCGAAGATATTATCGATAGTTACCTAGAAAAGTTGTAAAACATTTATCGTAATAGTAATTTCTTATCTTCTATCTTGGTAGTCATGACGATACAAGAAATTGTTTGGTAAGTGTTCAAGCACTCCTTGTACCGACATTTGATCCTTCAGTTTAATATTCATAATATTTAAAATAGTGGTTTAAACGTCGACCCTTTTACCACGACCTTTACTATTATGGTAAAGGTCACATCGAGTAATGACCTTTAACCATCAGTGTTTCGTAGCTTGCATCACAGTATATGCACTAATATTATTTTAATCACTTTTTCGATTAACTAATACTTAATGAAAATAAGCGTTAAAAAGACTAGGTACAAATAACAAAATCTTCCAACTTAGCTCTCATGTTATATTTAAGCTTATGCAAAGATGAAGATTATTCGTGTTTCATTTTTTGTGTAAATCTAATATGTTGTTCAAAGCATCGCTGTTAAAATATTTTCTAAGCAGTTTCCCGCGAATAGATTATAATATTATGAGGTAATTTCGAAGGCGAAGGATTCGCCAATACACACAAAGCTCCATTCCTGTACAAATGGGTCCAATTAAGTACCTTAATACTATTTGACAACATTTTTCGTCCTCCTGACAGAGTTCGATATTTTCCGTTAATATTACAAATATTTCAGTTAGAGCTTTGAAACAAGCACGATAAATTTAATAAAAAACTTATCCACAATATCAACATAATTAATGAAAATAATGGTTAAAATGTGAGTATGGATAAAACAAATAATAAATTCTGCGCTACACTTTTATCAGATTACGCGCTCAGAAATAATTTAATTTTTATTAAATTACTAGCGTTGTGAAAACAAAGGAAACATTAACGTTTTCTATTTCTTTACTTTCCATATAATATGTCTTTATAGATATTTTCAATTATTATTTTTCAAGAATAGTAGACTGTATTTACTGTTAATTAGACGAGATTGTCTACAGTTATTTTCAATTATTCTGCTATACGAACTTAGTTACTATCATATAAGTTAGGTGTTAACTTTTAAATAGGATTACATATATTTTTATGTAGTGGTAGCATGTTACTCACGTCTTATTTATAAGCTTCTTTTGTAATAAGTACCAAGTAGTATTATGAAACGGGAAATATTTCTTATGTTTATTCGAAAGTAGGGCATAATTGCAAATAAAACTACGGTAAATTAAAATAAGGCTTTGAATTTAGGTTCGATTGTAATTAAACTTTATATAAAGGCTTTGAATAATATGATTTTGAAGTCTATGTTTGACAGTATCTTAGAAAAATTGCTTGGAAAATGGAAGAGGAAAATGGAAAATTGGAGACTCGATCGATGGATATATGAGCGATCATATAATGTTCGGCGAGCTTATTTTTTTGGTTACGGAATCCAGAGGGCTTGATTCATTTTTAAATGTTATTCCGTTGAATACGCTCCTAAGAGTATAACTCTTTACATTTACTACATACACACATTGTTTTTGTGTATGAACAATTTCTTGAACCTCATTTTTTGTGAACTTTCTTAATATCTCTATTAATTATACCACTTCATAATGAAACTCACAACCAATTAGTGTTGGGATCGGTTCGTAAAATGCGAATGCGAAAACATCTGTTATTCTGCATGCACGTACCAAATTACCTCTGCGATCTCCGATTTATCCTATCTCGAGTGGCAAATTGAACAGAAGAATGTTCAATTTTATCCACTTCAGAATTCGTGGAATATTTGAATAAATCACGACTAGCACTTTATTTTTAACATGTTAAATTTATATTCGCATTCACGGTATAATATTTTAAACACGTATTCGTTCTGCTTGTATTCATTGTTTGTTTAATTGGATGTTATGTAACTTCACTTTTTTCAGCACCACGCTAAACGCATTGGTATTATGCTATTAGCTGAACAAGAATTGTACTATGTATAGAAATAAATAATTTAACACTACTGTCATAAAACGAACCATACGATTAGAAAGAAAAAAAATACAATATCTTTGTTATTTTATAGTTTTAGAAAGTGGTATCTGGTTAAATTTTTTGGTATTTTTGGGTAATATCTACCATTTTATGATATCCTAAATCCATTTTTTTTAACTTTGCAAGAATAGCATCAGGGTGATTGTTGCCTTCCAATTTCCTCAATATAACTGTTGTTTTGATATAGTACTTGTTGTATATGTTTACTGGAATGTAGTTTATATCATGTACTGTAATTTTGATGCTTATGAAAAAAATAGCCCTATCGATCCTTGAATGGTCTGTTTATCATAAAGATATATTCAATATTTTAACCACCTATCAGTCGACGAAATACAACAACTGACGTAACCAATTTCCACAGTTGTATTGAGTATCGATCACCAACGTAATAATCAAAAAGATCTAAACATAACTGTGTAACATAAAGATTAAATAAATTTATAAGAATATATGAAATTAAGGTCTCTGATCTACCTCACGGCTCTTTTTTAAATAAACCTGAAGTTGTGAGTCAGGTGTGAACAGTATACCACTCTAGCATCAAATTTTCTTGCATTGTGTGTATATACTCGTTGTTCCTGAAATGTAATGAAATATAACCTCCTCAGTTTTTGCATGTGTTATATTTGGTCTTCAGTTTTTGCATGTGTTATATTTGGTCTTCGTTATTTTGATAAATGAAAAGTCATACAACATGTAAATTCATAATAATTTACGAAA